>JASANF010005276.1:0-83985 GCA_030248245.1 Trissonchulus sp. WLG1_4
GGCAAGAGGTTTTCCAAACAGACGATAAGCAGATTTTAGTAGTCGTAATAAAAAATTAAAACAATTTTATTGCGTTCTGTGCAAAAATATCGCACAAAAAGCTATTTTTAAAGGCATCAGACGCAAATAAAGGTAGTGTGAACACATGACCAATTTTTCGGCATTCGATTACAAATTACTGATATGGTATTTTTCTCCAACATTTTGCACAATATTAGTCTATAGCTTTGCGCAGCTGAACAACTTTTTCTTTTTTTAAAATTTACTATAGAAATTTTTTTATATGATTTTTACTGCTCAGAGCTCGACTTCAAAAACACATAACGGCATTTTTTTTCAAAACCCAGTACGACTGCTAAAAACTAAAATAACGTTCAACTAGAGAAGCACAAAAACTACACGTTGTTATATATGACTTATGATTATTCGTAAAGTTATTCACGTTCGGTGTTCTGAGAGTCACGTGACATGACCACGTGATCTGAAACTTGGCCGCAAGCGCTCTTTCTTGCCATACTACGAATTTGTATGGTAAAGTTTCAATTTTTGTACTTTTTTTATAAGTTCTGAGGTAACCCCCAATTCCCGGAGCGTCACCTTAAGGTAGCGCTCAGCAACAAAACTCATGTTTGGTGCTCAGCTCATGCAATAAATAGCAATACCACTTTAATTGTATATCAAAGAGACATCAAAAAAACCTATTTACAATACAGTTCAGCACTTTAATGTGAATGTGTCAAATTTTATGACCATGTCGATTTTCCTATTCACACTAATTTTGTTTTTGACCTAGCTCAGCGAAACTTCAACCGATTTTGATGATCTTGGTATCAATAGAAAGATCTTTCAAAAATCTAGACGTGATTGATCTTCGATTTTTCATTTTTATTTTTGATTTTGCAAAAAATCGATTTTTCAAAAATCAGTCGTGTTTGAGCGACTACAAAAAGTGCTGCGGGCCAAAATTTGAAAATCGAAAAACTTTCACGTCTGCATTTATATTCTTTCTTTCACTGTGCAAATTTTCAACTCAATCGCAAACGGCAGCTGGGACCCAGGTCCAAAAAAAGTAGTCGATTTCGCTGCGCAAAAATGTAAGGTTTGCCCACACGTTTCACTTTTTCAAAAATTAGACCTTTCCTGGGACTGCATATTTCCGTTAAAAAAGTTACAAAAAGCCATACTCAATTTTTTAAGAAATTAAATCAAAAATTTGACATTTTCGAAGATTTATCAGCTTTGTAGGTTTTGCATTTTGGATTTGCTATTTTCACGGCTAAATAACTCAGCAAAACTTCAACGTATTCTTAAGTTTAATACATCAATTTAAAGCTAAGAAACCGCATATTTTGATGATATGAGTAATCATTTTATATGGAAACAAAAATTTTTTTGCTACGGCTACAAAATTGTCCAAAAAATTTGAAAAAAATTTTTTATCACAATATGCACATCAAATGAAAGCTATTTTTATTTTGAACAACTTTGCTTCAAGACATTATGGTCAAAAATGTCGCTGAAAAAATTTAAACGCCAAAGTCGGTTCCCCTGAGCGCCACCTTAAGGGGGCGCTCTAAGTAACTTCCAACAAATCAAACTGCTATAATTTTTCTTTTCTAGCTGATACGAAGTTTTTTCCTTAAGGTGGTAGTGTCGCCAAAGCAGTTTTGCTCATAGGTTGCAAAAAGAGAGCTTTTTGCTTTGAAATAGTACGTTCACTGAGAAACTAGTGAAATGCCATATGGCGTCAAATAAATACTGCCAGACACTAGACTGCCAATATCTACCAATATTTTGAACCAATCACCATTTGTGAGCCAGACATCACACAATAGAGACCTAAAAATTCAAAAAATCAAGCCAGATATAAGATTGGCCAGCTTGTGAAATTCATGCGATGTGTTGACGTACAATTTTTTGCCGCAAATAAGAAAATTGAAAAATGAAGGTTCGTTTTTCTTTTGTTTTTAAAATAAGCGTCTAAATTTTTCACAATTTATCATTATCGCTGTGAGTACTTCACAGTTTACGCACAGTTTCACAGTTCAAACAGGTATTACTCCGCAACCACTCAAGCAATTTGCACTAAATTTTGTGTGCATAAACTACAACTTATGTCCTTTTAGTTCGTGTAAACAAACTGAACAACCGGATTGATAAATGTGGTGAAATTATCGAATGTGAATAGGTTTTCAAAACGTCATTTTTCCGAATTTGCGACTTTACTGCTAACTGTATGCTGCATCAATTTTGCTGAAATTTAGCGAAAATATTTGCCTTAAGACTAATTTTCAGAATATATAAAGAACAACGTCTGAAACTTTACTAAAAAAGTTTTACAGTCGCGCAAAATCGACTGCTTTCGCGACACTACCCCCTTAAGTGCAACCAAGACACACACCAGGCAAGTATTTTTGCAGAGTTTGAGAGCTGTTTGAGCACTTTAGCGAACTTTATGACGACATGAAAATTGAAATTTTGCAAAATTTGTCTAATTTTTGAAATGACGTAACTCAGCGGTGCCTCAACCAAATTTAACAATCAATAGCTTAAATTAAAGACAATTATCTTGCCAAGACACCATATTTGCCGAATTTTAGTTAGTGGTTTTAAATTTTTAGTTATTTTAAATTTTATCAAAAGTGGCGTCTTTAAAGGGCTATAGTATTAAAGCAAATCATAATAATTACAATTCAAGAAGTGCGGTGCCTCCATATACTTCTGTTCTAACAATGTGCAAAGTTTCATTTGAATCGGCTTTTGCAGCTGAGAGTAATCTTGAAAAAATGAACCCCATAGCCCAATTTCAGAAACCTGAAGTTTGCCTACACATACGTATTCTCCAAAAAATAGAGCTAATTTTTCTGTACTAAAACCGCTGAGAAAAGTTTCAGAAGCCAAAAAGTAGCTACCGAAAAACTAGTTTGAAAAATTGTGTATTTTTGTCAGTATTGATCAACGTATTTTATAAATTTTTTTAGAAAGGTTTGCCCACACATACGACTTTTTAAAACAGTTTTGTATAGCGAATTGCTAGGTGCAACTTTTGCAACCAAAAGCCATATAGAATTTTTTGGTATATCGGTTTAAAGATTTTTTCCCATTGAAAAATTGGTTGAAATTTCAAGTTAATCAAAATTTGACTCTATTACATCAAATGAAAGCTAGTTTGATTTTAAACAACTTTTCTTCTTGAGTTAACCAACGAAAACTTGACTGAAAAATTTTATCGCCCAAAGTCGGTTATTCAGAGCGCCACCTTAAGGGTTCGCTGTTATTATAAACTTCTCGAAATTGTACAAATTTCATTTATTTTCTTTTCTGAATTTTAGTATTCTATTTCATCTATTTTTATCAATAAAATTCAACGCGTCTATTAGTTCTAAACTTATTTATGTTTTACCTTAAACATGAATTTTAACATTTCAAGCTTACTTTTCAAATTCTTCTCTCTCCCCTTAACTTTACTCTTCAACAAAGATCGTTGGATAATTAGTACTCTTTTCGGCAATAGCAAATACAACGATCATAACCTAATGTTGAGTCGTTCTATCCTTATATTGAAATTCAAATTGAATAGTCTACTACATAGAATCTCCAAATTTGTTTTAAACCTAAATTTTAATTAGTACTTCGTTCAGTACTATTTTGGAGAGCTATAATCTAATGAAGATTGTTCTGGAAAATTTATCAAAGCTAATACCCCCCTTTTTCATCTTGTACTCCTTGAATCTTACGTTTACAATAAACTTTTACTAACTGTAAGTTCTTTGTCTTCTCGAAGTTTGTTTCTCGCGTTGACTTTCTTAGACCCTGTGTCTAGTTGATGATTATTAATATGCCAAAAGTAGTCTCTGACTATGCTCATTGCATCGCCGTTGCTAGCTTGGTCATAAGCTTACTCGCAATCTACTCGCTTACTCGCTTTAATACTTGAGATGTCTATTTAGTCTCCCTAGTTCTGCCACCATGCACCACTAGGAATCGAACCTGAGCACTACTAGTGTTTGCGACCGGCCGGAATTATCGGTCGGCCGGCCGGTCACAATCGGCCGGCCGGCTGGCCAGTAAAAAACACCGGCCGGCCAGCCAAATTCAACCGATTGACAAAATTAGGCCGGCATAACAATCTGGCAAGCTAAGTTTATGCCAAAATGACATTCTAGACTGGTTTTATCCAAAAATTCGGCCGCTCCGGCCGGCTGGAGAAGGACGGCGGCTTTCGCGGCCGGTCACAAACACTAGTTAGCACTAGCTAAATAGCAACTACCACTTCGCTTCATATTAGCGTCTGTGGAATTTAAATTGGTAATTGCTAAAATTGACTGGTTGCCACACGAGGGTTTTAACGACCGGTTCGCCGCATACCGGCCGGCCACTCGGCCTCCAGTGATAAGGGTCTCTAGAGTCCGCTGTACCCAAAGTTGATAAACTAGTATACACGTATTAGTCAACTTAATATAAACAGCAGGCTCAGCGGTCGCTTCTGATGTTGGGCACATTAGATGTGTGGGAGTAGGGTTGCCTGCATTTCACGTCCCTAAAGTAATCACCTGCTCCAAAAGCAACTGCGTAACTTGCAGACATATAGATGTCGTGCCCTCAGAACTAACTTGCCCTCAGAACTAATAGTTAGTTCTGAGGGCAAGCAAGTCTGCCCCTAGGAGTGATTGCTGCTGAGGGCAACCCTCACAGCCTATCCTTTGTTAAGACAAGGGATTAACACAATGAGTACTCTTGAGACAAAAGTTTAAGTTTTTCGTATATATTATTAATTTTCGCAATGTACCTATTTTTATGGGGGGGGTCTATGAAGGTGGTAGTTACGTTTTTCAAATTTTAAACTGTATTTTTATTTAATGTCATTTATGTTTTTATGTTATGTCAATATGTGTAATACAAAAAAGGTCTAACCTGTTCTATTTTGTGAATATTTTCAATTTAAATATAGGATTACTCTATGAATCGGTATAGGCGCTCGCTAACTTTGACGTTTTTTCCTGTCGCTACCTCAGTAGCGACAGGACTTTACATTTATTTTGCAATACGTAAAATACACGTCTTGCGTCAAAATTGCGTCAAAATTGCTGCTTGTTAGTTTATTTCTGCTTTCAGGCAAACAAAGTATATACAAATAACCAGTCGAGTTGCATGTATGTGTCTGCGCATGAACATTGAAATACAGTTTCTAGACCTTTCTTACACTTTCTAAAATTTACATAAATAAAAATAGTTTGGAACTTGGAAAACGTAACTACCACCTTAATAGCCCCCCACCATAAAAATGATGGTAAACGGTGAAAATTAGTACACAAAAAAGCAAGCCATTTTTATCATAAGGCCCGGTCTATTTTGACCAATGTGTTCATTATTGACTTTTGTCTCAAAAGTACTCATTGTGTTAATCCCTAGTCTTAACAAAGGATAGGCTGTAAGGGTTGCCCTCAACTGCAATCACTTCTAGGGGCAGCTCTGCTTGCCCTCAGAACTAACTATTAGTTCTGAGGGCAAGTTAGTTCTGAGGGCACGACATAGACACTGGACCGACATTCAAGGATGCCTACACCAGTCGAACACATAACACGATCATCCAATCTAGTAATTTTTTGGACTGCAACGCCTCAAATTTGATTTATCTACTCACTTGCTTAAACTGCAACTTTCAATGTGTTGAGGAAACAAAACGCACTCTGAAACAACGTTTTGAAGAACACAGAAGAAATATAGAAAACTCTGAGTCAAGAGGATGCAAACTCATTCGAGAACATTTTGCTATGGTAACTGCGGTAAATATTTTATCAAAAGTATTAAAAAATTTGATAGCAATGATAAGACAATTGCAAAAAGTTTGAAATTAGAAAGAGAAGATTTCTGGATCAAAAAATCGAAAACTAATTACCCATATGGTATGAATGATAAGGTGCGATCAGAAAATATCGACAAAATCGATATACAGCATCTTCTCGAAAAACGTCAGATACAGCCACAAACGTGATAACAGACGGAGAAGATCTGACAAAAAAGAATGCATTGATATAGATACATTTATTGATAACTTTATGTCGGAATTCAATAACAATTGTATTGAATTTCGACGTAATATAATACTCAACAATACTCTAATATAATACTTCAACAAAAATAAAGCACTGGAAAACTAGCAATTGAAATTCCCTATATATCAGCATCTAAGACTTTGGATGGTATTCAGAGGGGTTTTAGATATCTTTATAGGGTATTCGGGGGGATTTCTGACGTTTTAATGTATGGTTCGAATGTCTTAATTTTGTTTAAATAAGTTATAATTATACAATCTTTGGCAATGTACCCTCACGAAATTATCATGAATTTGCTTATGTAAGGAAAAATTTCAATATGAGTGAAATTTTGGCGGCAAAAGGCAAGATTTTTTTATTCGCATAAAAAAATTCTTAAAAAAAGTTAGCCAAAGCGCCCTCAAGGAATTTGCATGAAAACTATTATGTTAGCAACAGAAAAGAAACTTCTAGTTCTAACTCCATATTTTCTAACATCACGGTATTGTGTGTTAATTCAGAGTTCAACTGATAAATTTTACAATTCTGAATTTAAAATTGATTGGAAGTTTTACAATAAAATCGACTCTTCAATTATTTGTTTTACGAAAATTGGCTAAGACTTAATACA
This sequence comes from Trissonchulus sp. WLG1_4, assembly GCA_030248245.1. NCBI lineage: Eukaryota > Metazoa > Nematoda > Enoplea > Enoplida > Ironidae > Trissonchulus > Trissonchulus sp. WLG1_4. Next base: position 6,667 of record JASANF010005276.1, read on the forward strand.
ATAATTTTTTTGTTCCAATCGTCTTCGGAAGTGGGTTAGGAGCCTCATGCCTTGGGTTGAGGTTGGCACTTCAACCCTTACGGTACTCGTGCTGTGTGCAGTATGAATGTGTACATAGTCTCTTTCTTGTGTGGTCCCTCGGTTAAGGGTAATCCGAAAAACCCTCAGTTTCAGTTAGGGGTGAACCGGAGAAAACCCTCGGTTTCGGTAAAAGGTATGCCGGTTAAAAAAATCCTCGGTATTGGGTGAGAATAGTTCTGGGTTAAACTCTGTCGTTGCGGTTGAGCCAGAAAACCCTGAGTGTGGTGTGATTGAAGTAGGCTTGGAGGACTACGTGTGAATGTGCTCCGCCCTTGAGGCATCGGGTTCGGCCCGGAAGCATGAGTATCGACCGATTATCGTTGCAGGGTCGCAACGATGTTCGAAGGGGGGACCCTGTTGTAAATGAGAATTAAGGCTTATGAGACTCTGGTGCTGAGGTGTAGTGGTAGCCAGAGTTGGACACGGGGCGGGGTGCCACGCGGGGCGGGGTTGGGCGGGGCGGGTCGAGGCAGAGGTCTTGCCCCGCGGGGAATTAGGTTTTTTTACTGTACCAACTTACTTACTTTTTGAATTTGTTGTGTTTTTTGTGCTACTCAAGCAGTAAAAAATTCAATATATATTTTGACCGATTTCTAAGCCATTATGTACGTTTAGATGCCACAATTGCGAACACGTTTATGCTTGGCTTTCGTTAATAAAGGCTTTAGTAATAATAACAAGTAATTTTTCAATCAAAATATAATAAGGGCGTACCCAGGGGCGGGGAATCCCCCCGAAATTTTTTTCCAGTGACTTTTTACCTTTGGTTCTTATGGTCCGGCCGGAAAAATCTTCTGATACGTCTCCAAATGACTGAATTTGGCCTAAAAATCAAAAATTTTCCCAATTTTTTTTCTGGGGGTTGCCGCCCCCAGTCCTGCAACTCTTTGGCTTACTATTCGTTGGTATTATTTTTCATCAAAGCCTATGCATGTACGCGCAAGTACATTATGCTGCATTTGCAATATTTGCGTGTCGACACGAGTATATTATGCTACAGTTACTTGTAGAATACACTATCTGATGTGACGCTTCCATCTTTTGTTTTAAATGTTGCCGGAAAAATTTTGTGATGCGTCTCCCGTTGACTAAATTTAGCCTAATAATCAAAAATTTTTCCAAAATTTTTTTTTCTGGGGGCTGTCGCGCTCAGACCCCTGCAACCTTGTGGTTTAGTAATCTTGCGTTTGTAGGGCGTTTTAAGAGTGTTAAAATTGCTAAAAAGTGCATTTTAACCCATTACAAAAAATCGAAAAGTCATTCCCCCAAACTTTTTCTGGGTATGCCACTGAAAAACAATGCCCCATTTTAGCAGAAAAACTGGCAAGCAGCTCAGGGGCTAGGATTACATACAAATCATACACTGTACTTTACGTATGAGGCAACCTTCCTGTTATAGGAGCGAAAACCTACGACAATTAATGTTCCATCTCTAGGTGAAACAATGATAAGTTTTTGTTGGTGAATTGAACGAAATCACATTTTGCGATGTGTGAACCACGTCTTCAAAAACAGCAACAATTTTGGCTTCTGACATCTGGAAGCTGCAGCATGTGTATATGCTGACTTCTGAGGAAAATAGTTCCGGAGTTTTCTACCCCTGTTTGAAAATTCTAGTACCGCCCCTGGCTGCCGACGTGTTCTAACTTCTACCTAGTTTTGAGAATAATAATTATCATACTAGATCAAATAGAATGAGTGAAAGATTGATTGAACGACTTAGCAGAAAATTTTCTGCTAAAAAACTATTTTTGTCTTAGTTGACAACAAAAATCGGCGGGGTGCCCCGCCCCGTGGAGCGGGGCGGGGAAGAGTTAAAATCCCCGCGGGGTGAGGGAAAATCCGCCCCGCGTCCAACTCTGGTGGTAGCATGCTTGACTTCGAAGCAGGCGGCCCGGGTTCGATTCCCGGCGCCTCCATTTCTTTCAGTCTTTCTAAATTGGAGCCTCATCTTTCGTTTCAGCAGTGAGCCAGGAATCTCTGAGTGTGGTGTGACTAAAGTAGGCTTGGACCTTGTAGGCCTACGTTGGAATGTGCTCCACCCTTGAGGCTTCGGGTTCGTCGATTCCCGGCGCCTCTATTTCTTTCTTTTTTTCTAAATTGGGTCATCATCTTTCTTTCAACATTAATGTCTTATACCAATTTACGCATAGACTCATTGTATACAAAAATCTAGATGCAAAGAATCTGTAGACCCTGGATGGATATCATTACATTACTCATTCATTTGTCATATATAAAGTAATTAACAAAGCGCTGGCAAATTACAAGAGAAGCAATATTGCAAATTCAAAAACTAAAAACAATAATTGTTCACTATGATGATGCAAATGTATTTTTCTAATAAACTTCACGGAGTTGATTAGTTATGAAACCGGCACAATAGTTTCTTCAGGAAGGCAGCTACATTTGAACTCACAGAGCAATGTAAGTAAAAGCAGCTATGTATGTACATATTACTGAAGTAGCTTTTACTGGATTTTTTTAAATTGAATATTGCCAACCTTAGGTATATTTCTTATGTAAGAGTTTGCACCAATAACTTAAATCAGCCCTGGACAATAGCTTTTTCATACCCAAATTAAAGGTTAATGATTGGTTGTATAAATGTTTAAGAAAGTTTTGACATGTAGACCAAATTTGACAATCAGACAATATTATGTATATACATATAGGGTTGGGAAATTTCCTGAAATTTTCTTCGGCCGGAAATTTCCGGAATTTCCAAATTTCGGAATTCGGAAGACAAAATTTCTCTTGGAATTTTCCAAATTTTGAATTAATAAATCATAAATTAAAATTTTTTTTTTTTTTTTTTATTGCACAACCACAAATTTTTATATTAATTTAATAAATATAACCTAGCGAGATACCCCCCTCTCAACCCCACTATGGAAGCGGAATCGTATTGTACGTTTATGTAACCCCATATTGATATTTAAATTCGCGACATTTTCACTCCACAATGCAGAGACCAGCACATCTCTATTTATACCACATATGGGATAAGTTTTTTCCCTGACTTCCGCTTTCGGATTTCAACTAACAAAACAAAAAACAACAAATTTCACAATTTTAAACACCACACACCCTTTTTTTTTATATAAACTAAATAACAAAATAATAAAAAAACATTCACATTCTCTTTCATGCTTTTATTATACTTAAAATTTAATATATATTAAATTATTTAAATAATATAATAAATTTATTTTAAATTAAATATATTAATTAAATTATAAAATTAATAAAATAACATAAATATATCAAATCAAATTTCAATTCAATTAAAATTCTTTTTTATATATTTAATATTTATTTTATTATATTTCTATATACATATACTCTTTTTAAACATAGATCAGAATCAGTTCTTTATGGAGTGTTCATTAACTAGGTAATACAAATTTGTGATCTTATAAGATAATTAAATAGACTGTGTTTGAAATTTCAGGTTTTTTTAGTTCAAAAAATTATGGTTTCATTTTGGTTTCATAATTTTAAACAAACAAATTCGTCCAGAATACACTCAATAATCTAGCTAGGCCATTCTAGTTGCTTATATATCGTTCTGACCAGAAACAAGTGTCTACGACTTACAGGTTATCATTTACAAGTTGCCATAACTGGTAAAGGTAAAGGTGAGAATTTTACACATATGTAGACCTCAGGACCATCAGTATAAGTACTTATTAGATGTATGTACCATGTAGTCTAATATTATCTCATAACTGCTTCATAAATAATTAAATAATACTGATTAGTGTTTAGGTATATCTAAATTCTCTAATTTCATCGAATTTAAAAAAGACATTATGAATATCAGCGATGATTATGAAGCAATGACAATTTTATCAAAGACAATATTGAAAAATACCAGCTTTACCCACAAAGTGTGGATCGTCGCTGGAATTATGGGCACCGTCTGCAGTCTATGCACTTTACTAATAATTTTATTAAACTCTGCTCGTTTGACGGGAAAACATTACTGGAACGTTTTCAGCTTAGCCATAGCTACCTTGTCTTATGGTCTGACCGTTACATGCATGGGCATAAAACGCCATATACTGTTGGCATTAGACAAGGACGAAGTATCGACGCCTGCTCGCTGCGCTGTGGAGGTGATTTCTGTTGCAACAGGCGCGGGTTTAGGATATACTATGGCGTTGCTAATGGCACTAACGCGGTTATCAGCATTATTAATGCCAGTTACGTTTCGAAAAACAAATAAGACTACCTATGCATGTTTATTAGCAATTGTGTGGCTTGTTGCAGTAGCATATCAGTTAGTGATGATTTCTATGGTGTCCAATGAACCGCTAGTGACAAATTGTCTTTGGCGATTGGTAATGAATCCAACCGCTATTAAGTATCAAGCTTTTTTCAGTTTGTGTATCGGCTATACCACTGTGGCGTCAACGGGTCTGCTAGCTATTTTATTGCTTTATCGATATCTAAAAAAACGATGCGGCGGTGACGCCACGGTTACACGGAAGGAACTGTCTGCCGCTGCAACCTCGCTGATAATTGCCGCCAACTTTTTAGCATTTTGGCTTGTTCCGGATTTGGCAATTTATTTAGCTAACCGGAATAAGAATAAGTATCTTGCTGCAATACTAACCATGTCTCTGCCGCCTATTAACTGCTTTGTTGCGGTAGTAAACACTGCAATATACTTCGTCTGTGATACTGCATTCAGGAAAGCTGTAATTCTGAAAAAGGCAACTGTTCATCCTTCAACTGCTCACTTCAGACAGTCACAGGCCACAGGCACACAAATTCAATAGCCGCATGGGTGAGCACTCATTTGCTCGACTTTCAAATGCTCGACTTTCATGTGGCCGACATAGTTTGAATAAATTTTCAAAGCAGCTAATGTGTACATTAATCTACTCGAGTTTTTCATAATCGACAGCCCTTTAATTCCACCCCCATTGTTTGTCTTTATAACCCTAATGTTTTTGAATGCTCCACAAATTTTCACCTAATTTGACAGTGACTCCACACCCTTGTTACGCGGCCCCCAGGGGGCCGCGTATATACTATATTTCGAATTTCTAAATCCTACGTAATTCTAGGTAGGTCAGATTTTCTGTGTTAATTAACACTGAAAGGGCAGGTAGGTCGCTTTTCCCAGTAATCAGCGTACCTACTCACCTTTCGCAACGTTAATCTCCGAAATGCAAAATTGTAGCAGTGGTGAGGACTTGAACTTTCGACCTTCCGGTTAAGAACCGGAAGCTCAACTACCACAGCTAACCACCGCTTTTCTGAGAAGATGCGGATACATTTCTCTAATAGGAGGAGTAATGTGCGGCACTTGGATAATAAGTGTCAACAAAATTATTAAATAACTATTAAGTAATTGTCAAATGTTCATTTCATTACCTCTCTATCTGATCATCTTTAAAAACCTACCTATTTTGCAATAATATTTTGGGAGTTCTGTACCTAATAATCGTCATAATCCTAATCATAATCATAACAGGTGCGTAGATTGCGTCCCAGATCATTAGTGAAGAGAAATTTCTATTTTTTCTCATAGTTATATTTTTTCTTTTTTTTGGTACTTGTATTTATTCCATTTTAATATTTTTTGCTGTTTGAGAGACTTCGGAGCTACTCAGCAGTAGCTGTGTACAGAAAGCAGAAATTAAAATTTATCTTATCGACAAAATAGTGGCCGCGTTTAACATTTCCGCTGGAATATTGACACTCAGACCTCACAATTTTACCACTCCTCACTCAGCAGAAGAGCTTGTTTGATTGTAAAAACTAACAACCTTCTGATAGTGAATATAACCTGTTATACATGATTGGACAGATTTAGGGATGAATGAATTAATTATGCCCTTATTGAATTTTTTTGGGCGACCTTTCTAAGTTATACAATAATGTGAGTGGTATGCGGTATCTTGGCATGATGCTGCGTTTTGATCACCATCAAAGACAACTAAACTAATCATTAAATAAACGCGTACTGCAGATAAGTTTTTCATGGTTGGATTATCAGATGTTTTATTTTACCATACAATTTTCTAACTACAAAGGAGCGAATATATACGGTATATTATATTCCAAGTTGTTGTTGTTGTTGTTGTTGTTGTTGTTGTTGTTGTTGTTGCTACTACAGAACTCCAGGGGGGTTCTGGGTGGTGGACTGTTTTGAGAGCCACATTGCTTTGGCCTCCTCCACTGCCTTCTTGTAGGGTTTTGCCAGCTGGCCTGACACTTTGGTAGCTGTTTTTCCGTCAAAATGCCAGACCTTCGATCTTGTGACTTTGTGTGACCGTTGGTCGCCCAGCCGGCGGATGGTGGCCGATTCTGCCGACACAGCTGTGACCGTGCCTGGCCATTGTGGGTAGCCAGTAAACTTTCCCCATACTATGTCACCCGCCATGAGGGTGTCAGGGGTGTCAGGGCTATCCGCCGTCCGTCCTCTGTCGAACGGCGTGGTCAGGGGGATGCCCGGGCCCTCCCTGTGCTTCTTCCAGAGATCTTTTGCACCCGTTGGATTTTCGACTAGATCCATTAAGCTCGATATACCCTGTTTATGTCGGAACGAAGTCAGGGCAGGGCATTTGGTTGCAATGTGCACAATATCTTCGGCCTCCACCCGCACCAGCGGCATTCCTGAGTTTCGTCCTTACCGATTCTGTGAGTATAGACTCGTTGGTCTAAGCTATGGCCGATTCTGAACCTACGCACAGCTATGGCTTCTTGTTGTTGTTGTTGTTGTTGTTGTTGAACTTGAACCCATGGTTTGTGTTCGCTGTAAGCAGTATAGACCCTGCAGCGTCCTATCACAACCTGCTTATACGGGTCGTTTCACAAATGAATCTCATGACCATAAACCTAACGGATTTTTTCCGCACAAGGTTTTTTCCCTAATGCGTGTCAAAACTTGTTATTCAAAAACTGAAAAACTGTTGTTTTTAACACGCTTTAAACACAGTTATTATGATGCATAACATTTAACGTTTTTTTGAAACTAATCTTTTCCAAAACAATACTTTGTTAGCTGTTTTCATGACAGAAGTCACAACAATTAAACCATGATTCACATTTTTGCACTACTGGCACATAGGTCCGTATTCACATACTAACACTAACGCTTAAACTTATGGCCTATTCCTTTACCGGATTAAACGGACTGGACTTATTTTAGTCCGAGGTTTTGGAATGACAAATCGGACCAAACGGACTAAAAGAGTTAAAGTTAGTCAGCAGTTTAATTTTAGTCTGACCCCATTCCAAAACTACCACTGGACTAAACGGATTTAACATGCACGCTTAACATTAGCGTGCATAGTTGAGTCCGTTTAGTCCGATTAAAAAGAAGCGCACTAAAAGTTAAGTCCCTTTAATTCGGAGGGTTTAGAATGGCATTTTTAGCATAATTTTTAAACCGTTTAGTCCGATTATAATTAACCCTTTAATCCGGTAAAGAAATAGGCCCTTAGTGTTTTACACTTAGTGTTAGCGCTTATAAGCGCTAAGTATTATTCACAAACATGAACTTCTAACATGCTAAACATGCTTAAGCGCTTAGCGCTTAGCAAACGCTTAGCGTTAGTATGTGAACAACACTTAGTATGTGAATACGGGCCATAGCCTACACTAAAATTTGTTATCCGTATGTGAAAAAATTATAAGGTTACTGAAGGGGTAGATACACTTTTTGCGCTTAGACATCTGAAAATTACTAATTCTTGCTAAATTATTAATTTACACAGTTTAAACTTAGTTGACATACCCATAATGGTATTCACTGTTGTCATTGACTGACATACTCACCTACAAGGGAGCAATTTAATATTTGTTCACAAGATAAAAAAAGCGTGAAATCTTAACTCTTATCAAACATTTTGCATGTTAGACAGTTTTTGCATAAAAATTAGCGTTTTTCCTATTGGGCCACAGCCATTGCGCTGCGTCTTATAGCGTAGTATACGTGTTAAAAATCATCTCATGTAAAACAGCTGCGATTCCCAACCGGCACTACACTTTAAGTAAAAAATGCTACCTAATTTTTATATAAAAACTGTCTGAACCCTAAAAATTTGGCATCAAGGTTGGATGATGTCAGCGTCATAATATTCTGTGGCTCCACATCTTGAAATGCAAAAAATCGACAGAATTGACAGTTAAGGTGAATTTTAGTGCAAAAAAATGTCTGAAATGCAAAACTGCGGAACACGGTTGGTCGATGACTTGTATTGTGTTCCAATAGTCAATAAGAAATTCTGTTTCATAATGTTGTGACACATTTAACTCAGTATTAGCAAGCATTATGTAAAAATAAATATAGGATAGTATCACGGTTTCATTAGTTTTACTTCAGTGTTACAATGCCATAAGAATGTTAAAGAATACAATCCCCGCTGTATTTAAAACAAATTAGCTCCATAGAAAACTATTCTATGTGTCAATTTTCTTTTGAACTACAGATAGTCCGATCGTTAGATGTTGAGCAACTAGACACTATATCATGTATCCCAGCACTAACGCCACCGTTTTGAATAAAACTGATTTGTATACACTGTCAAATGCTATACTTCAACGAATGCAAATAAGTCACATAGTTTGGATGGCCTTGGGAACAACGGGTGTGTTATGCAGTTTTTGGACACTGATAGTGCTGCTTTCTGACCCAAAAAAGTACTTGCAATCTATTCACTATATTGCCGTGATGTACCTAACAATTACGACAATGGCATTTTCCGGGATTATCACATATACGGGCATTAAACGATATTACTTGGCGAAGCATCAACTAGGCGAAGTGTCATCAATATGGCGGTGTTACACAGAAATACAGATGATTACAACTTCGATGGATTGTTGTCATCTTTTTGCCCTGGTGACAACTGCTACTAGAATTTTCGCCATAGTCAAGCCTCTGCAATTCAGACAAATAACACCTGGCTGTTTTAATCGTTTGATGCTTGTCGTATGGCTATGTGGTCTCCTACTTCAACTGCCGCTTGTTAAACTTGTGAATGACAGGCCAATAATCACTAATTGTCTTTGGCGACTTATTATGACCCCTCAGGGCATCTTGTTTCAGGCATGTCTTATTCTGACCTTTAACGCCGTGAACGTTTGTTTGACTGTTCTACTGGCATTCTATTTAAGGCAAAGAGTTAAGTACCACCGTGATATCGCACACTTGCTCACTGATAAAGAAATTATGGCTGCCAAAGCATCCCTAATGATTGCTGCAAACATTGGCGCATTTTGGATGGTTCCATCGACAGCTGTGTATTTTCTAGGTTTAGTTTTGCGGCAAGAAATTGTGGCTCAACTGACTAGTATTATCCCGGCGCTACACGCTCTAGCTTCGGTGATAAACTTTCTGGTTTGCTTAAAATCTGACAGCGAATTCAAGCGACGAGCTTTTCCGTGGAAACAAAAACAAAACACTGTATCGTTAATACAGTTTTAGGTGAAGCCATCACCGCTAATTGCTACTTTTTAAGTTCTGTATGTTCTCGAGGTAATTTGAGAATAGTTATTGTTGAGGTTCACTTTCAAAATTTCTTGTCTAGTTTTAGATTTTGTTTCTTCCTAGTCTCTTCGTACTATTAATGAATAGATGGAGAATAACTGTTCTCGAGAATATATAACTATATGTACAAACCAATTCATGGTAAAGTGAGGTATTAAAAAACTTCTACGTTAACTTTCTTATCTAATCACAGCCTACAAAGATGTCAGCCAATTGAGCTCCAAAGCAAGCTCTGATGCTAAGTGAGGACCTGAGGAGCTGTTACACTGTGAGACGACTGTCAGTATTCCAGAGGAAATATTAAACGCGGCCATTTATTGTGGATAAAATGATCTTAAATACCTAGTTCTGCACACATTCACTGCTGAGTAGCTCCAAAGTCTTTCAAATAACGACAAAAATGATTGTAGATAGTAGAAAATTATTTGTCCTATTCAAAAGGTCAAGTTTCACCGAGATTTGAAATCGGACCACAGGATTCAGAATCCTGAGTGCTGCTAACCACTACACTATGAAACTTCTTGTAAGAAGATGTTAACATTGCCTACTGAAAGTTCTGCTAGCGATCTTGGCAAATCAAGAACTGTGTAGATCGACACTAGTACCAGATTAAATATTGCCTACAAATATATTAAATATTATTTATTCAATTCACGTGATTCAACCAATCACCCAAAATTAATGCAGTCCAATATTAGCTGTTTAACTTAAGAAAAAAACTATTTTACTGATATGCTTGCACACAACGTATATTTTATCAGATATATAATATTCAGACTTTTCATCAGCTTGGTTGGCTCAAATGGTAGTGTGTTACGGATCTGCTGAGCATCCGATTGCTGATCCTAAGGTCGGCGGATCGAGTAGATATGTCTCGAAGCCGCATATTTTGTTTGCACTCTGTAGCAGCTCGAGGTATTGAGAGTTCCCCAAGTTGTTATTTGCGCAGTGCATGGCAGAACAGCGAGGAATGCACCTCCCCTTCTAGTGTTAATTAACACTAGAAATTTGACCTACCCAATTTAACGTAGGAATCTGAGGTTCCGCATATAGTGGCGGCGTACTAAACCTAAGTTAAGAACCACATCACATGCCACATATTCTATAGTTATTATAGATTTGTTTATCGTCCGCTCAAGAAACTTGGACACATAACTGATTGTGAATGAAAATTATAAGGCAAGTTTCACGTTAGTAAAATAAAGGCATAATTATAATTGTGAAATTAATCACTTCAATATTATTCAAATAATAAAATCCAAATTGAATTGAGAACTTTTGAGGTCCAGCCGCTGGCCCTTATCAGACTTCCGTCCAGTTACTCTAAAACTGACTGGGTCAGAAGCTGATAAGCCGCAGTGGCAGGCTCGTGGTCATTCAGCTCCAGAAATTAAGACCTGAAATAAAAATTAAAACGCATAAAAACAGTCAAATTGTAATGTAAAGCAAGATAAGAAGTTACAGTACTTTAGGGGATTTAAGACAACTCGTCATTGGCCCAGTAGCTCAAATGGTATGTAGATAGCTATCTATGCAGATCCAGATTTCAGAAACGAGTTGTTCGATGCTGATTGTGCCGTTTTTTCAGTTAGAATCTTTTTCTGGACAGTGAATGTTGCACGAAACATTTTTTATTGAAAGTTTCTAATGTTTCCTTGTGAAAGCTATATCTAATACTTACATTCAAACTATGACTTTGTTTAGAAGCTGAGAAAATACTTTCTGTCAATATGAAAAAATCACGAAAAATAAAAATTGGATAAAAAATGCTGCTGGAATATTGTACCAAGATATATTTTTGCGATGCTTAAGAATACATATGCATATCAAATGAACGCTTTTTTCAGAAAGCTATGAAAGCTGTGCTTAAACGTCACGCTTTAAATGCTTTAAATGCTTGCCTAAGTGTCACTTTAATTATTCGATGGTTAACTAATAATTAACTACTAATTAGGCGACGTCGTCATGCTTTGCAGTTGACGTCTAAATTGTCAAAGTATTATTCTAACAAGTATTTTCTCACATGTTTACATCTTGACGTTTAGGTTGGCTTTCATAAAACAGTTGGATTAACTTGCAAAATTGCCCTCATTTGGCGCCCCTCATAAACTTGTCAAGTACAGTTGACATTTCATAGAAATTATAACGAAATCGGTGAACCTTGTTGACCGCCACTAAATCTCAGTTAATTAGCTATAATCAAAAACGCATCTGGCATGGAATGGCTAGCTAACTGTTACGATAACTGCGATAACTGAATTGCGATTACAGTCGCTGCAGCCTATAGAGAAATGAAATTTTTCTCTGAATGCCAAGGTGATATTGAAAAGTGGGGAATTTGCCCCCATGCCTATTTAGAAAAAACAAAATGGGATATTGGGTGGAAGTCTGCAAACCATGGAAGTTTGCAAACGATAGTGGCCGTTTGCAAACAACCTTTTCTAATCTTTGTTTGCTAATCTCCTGGGTGGAGCTCTGCAAACTCTGCTAAAGCTCAGCTCAGCTCAAATGAGGCATTAATTTCACACAAACCTAGTAATAAAATTTAATTTTCGCCAAAAATACTAAAAAACTAATAAACATGATGTGAGCTTGTAACAATCTAGACAGCACCAATATACGACTCAGTTGATAGTTTATTGAACAGAAAAGTGAAAGTAGGTCGAGTAGCGCTATCCCCAGAATAATTTTCCTTTTCAACTATGCCACTCCAAATTTTGGGTTTGCTACTGTCATTTCTTTGCTGTCGGTAACTAAAATTATGATTAAAAACAATTGAATTTAAAGAAAATCCAAATTGAAATGTGGGGGGTATAAAATAAAATTATTTTCATAAATTGACACCACGTGTAACATCGAAGTAAAAAAATTAGTTACGACAATTGCAGCCAAAAGTCATACCGATATATCCAAGTAAGTGTCCGTAGACAAAGAAATTATATACCTAATGTTGGAGAAATAGAATAATAAAATTCAACTGCCAAATTATGAAGTTAAGATATAATATGATCTTAATATGATCTTAATATGATCTCAAGTTCCAATACTAGTGTTTAATATTATGCGAGAATAGAGTTTTTGTCGAATCTGGTGGTTAAATTTACACCGAGCTATATTTTGGCATTTGTAGCCTTTTTAACACAACTGCAAGGTGTTCTTAAGTTCTTTTGTTTGAGTTTCCCCGTTTGCAAAAGACTGTTCGGAGTTTGCAGACTTCTACTATTTTCTCACTCCACTCTGCAAAGTTTGCATACGTCCACTAGGCCCAAAAACCTTCTGCTAGAGTCCAGAGTCAAGCGAGATTACTACGACAACCTGGCCGGCGACTAACTTCTAACTACTTCTATTAGCCCTGTATACATTTTCAACTGCAATTAACAACGACCATTTCTGCATTACTGTTTCAAATTATAACTTTTGAAATGTCAAAGTCTTAAGGTACTCTTAGCTTTTTGAATAGGCGCACTGTTCTTAAGGTGGTAGTTGCGTTTTCGAGGTTTTTGTGATTTCTATGTAAACTTTGCGCCACCAGTACTCAAGTTATAAGTGACGCCTGAGCATAAATTTTTGGGACAGTATTGTAAAGGTCAAAATCCCCAGGCATGTCTCTCACTTTTTTGAAATTTCACCTGTGGACATTTTTAGAGGGTTTTAATTACAAGAAAATATCTTAAATTTTTGGTGCGTTTGCTTTTCAGCTATTTTCTCAGTAAATTGACTAGTTATTAAAAAAGTGGGGGACATGCCTGGGGATTTTAAACATGTCAAAAACCTTACCAACTTTCAGCCCCAACAGGTAATCGTAGAATTCAGAGCTGTGGCGCAAACTTTTTGTAAAAAAATTTAATATTTTGGAAAGGACCTTTCTTTAGTCGCTTATACTGGAAAGAAAATCACAGGTTAAATTTCAAGGCATGGCATACATTTAGGAAAGATATTGTTCTACCTAATGCAAAAGACCGCTTGTGATTTGAATCTGTAAACGCTAAGCTATGGCTTTTTAAAAAAACACCTAAAAACGCAATTACCCCCTTAATAGCCGCATCCCTGATAGGTATTGCTTAATTCTTGAATTGCAGCTTTTTTGGAATCTCTGTGTCGCTTTTTTCGTAAAGTGTATTACTAATTGAATTTCACTTGAAAAGTAAGTACTTTTATAATCGTCTTACTTCACAGAAACAGATTCCTAGTCAAACATGTCAGCTTTAGTCAGTACTTTACTTAATGACTAGTGCTGAGCAATTGCCCCAAATTAAAACTAATAAAGGAAGTAAAGTTTAAAAATATTACCAGCAAAAAGTTATACAGTTATTGAACTGTTCAAAATGCCAGCAAAGTTGGCTCCACCTAACGCTAACAAAAAACTAATCATAAATTTTTGACTAACTTCGCAGCCAATGCAAAAAACAGCTAGCAAAAATTGTATTTCAGCTGATTAAAGTTAGGGCTAAATAATCTATGTAACATGAAGAGATAAAAAACAGAAACCGTTTCGCAAGTTTTTACCAAGCCCACATGTTTTTGTAGCAATCTGTTTAAAAATTTCAAACTCATTTTTGAAACATTTCATCCCGTGAGTAAGCTTAAGCGGGTCAATTAAACTTTAAACTTAAACTTTAACTATGTGACCACCAAAATTTTTTACATTTTTCTACGAAGTGATTTGCATACGAAAATGTACTCTTTCTTAGCATTAATAAAACAGCAGTCCCAAAAGCCACAATTTTTTGTCGAAGTGATTTGTATTGAAAATGCAATAGCTAGATATTGATTGACTGTTACGGGCAACACACATTTTTGAGGTTTCTTGAACTATAAAAAGTACATTTCCCTTGTATGTTGGTGTCGAGATTAGTAGGTATGTAGTTCAATTGTTTCTTTATTACTTGACTTTAAGTAACAAATGCAAGCTAAACTTTTTAATAAATATGACTGCAGAAATCTTAACGTTGCAGTCCCGAGGCAAACACAAGAAGTACACTTGACAATTGGAATCTAAAAAATTTCAGTGACGGAATTAAGGCATTTTTTGTTGAATATTGTATGTTTCCACTTGTAAATACCTTTGTCACTTGTAAAAAAATTTCTGTAAAAAATGATCCTTTTTGAACTGAAGTACAGTTTTAAGGGACTGCTGTGCTAAATTAACTACATTATCGACATTAGTTTTGGTGAATTGATTAACAAACTTTGAAGAATTGTGTTAAAAATCACTACGGTTTTTCTGCACTTGGCTTGTTCTTCCAAGTATGTACTAAAGGCCTATTCACACGAAGGCGCACTTTGCTCCATGGCAATATGGCATACGCACTGGAGCAAAATGCGTCGTCGTTTGAATAGGCCTTAGGCTTGAGACACAAAAAACTAACGTGAACTCCTAAATGCGCTGGTGCTGCTGTTAATCAAAGACTCGGGGTCTTATCCAAAATTAGATTTATCGGATTAGATTTAACATTCTTTCGTCAATAACGCAGCGTCAGTTAAACGTAATTTAATGCAACTTGGCACACATCGAGGTATTTGAGCCATGTGGGGCAGTGTTTGTGCTGCGCTATTAGCAAATTCAATTTAAATCTAATCCTTAAATCTAAGCTTGTGACCAAGTATGAACCAGGGAGTCCAAAACAGAGAGATTACAATATTGCAAACATTTGCTAGAACATATCTTAGTGCCAAAATGACCATTCGCAGAAACAGAAGAATATATAGCAGTTGGGTTACTGTAATGCTGCTGAAAGTCATATTCAGACTCTCGACATAACAAATCAGAAAACGGACAAGATAGAAAAAACCATGCTGCACTAAGAGGTTTTACCGAAATGGTCAAAAACACAGTTCTTTGTCGACAGACCGTACGTCCGTGCATAATGCGCTTCCTGTTCCAAATCTATTATAAGTAGATACAAGTGTGCTTTTGACGTAAAAAAGTCGGTCTAATGTTTGATCAAATGCATCTGTAAAATTCTGTTCGAGATTAGCAAATATTAGCTTAAAATTTCGGCTCAATTTGCTTCAAAGAAGCTTAGACTAAAGCCTAATGCGAACGAGGGCATTCGACAGGGGACGACTTAAATCGTACTTTTGGCACAAAAAACGAAAAATACAATTTGATGGTAGTTTGAAAAAAAAGCGTGTTATGCTAACATAGGAAACTAAAACAGACTTAATCATGCTAACAAATTTGGTTCGAAAATGTTTATTTAAGAAAGAACGCTGAGGCGACCCATAAAACATATATGTTTAAGTCTGACCAAAAATTACTGGGCCCTAAGACGTTATTTTAGTACGAAAAGAACAAATTTCAGGCATCAAGAGTACATTGAGGAGTCGCAAAACTCGCGCCACCTGTTGTATCTTAGAATACAGCAATTTTTGGTCACACTTTCGTTCAAACAATGTCTTCGATAAAGAGTTTTAGGGCCGAATCATACCTACAGCAGTATGTCCGTTCAGCGGAAAAAATAACAAAACGCCAGCTATATACAATAAAAAACGTAGCTGGGTGTATTTTTTGCTCGAGTGACGAAATTTCAAAGCTGCATTAGCATAGGGTAAATTCAGGTATAGATTAAATCCCGCGGTAAAGATTTTCGTACTTGGATACGAATAACTGCTACTCACTGTTCAGAATTTAGATATACGTTTGTATTAGAATGTGTATGCAGTTTTTGGGTTCAGAAGTTTAAAAATTAGTGCAAAATTTAGTTAAAGGTTTCAGCGAACACAAACTATTTTCAGCTAAATACCAACATTTTAGCTTGATAAACTAAAAAATTATTAGTCAAAAACTAAATTACAAATCATGTGTATCAGTTTATGAATAATTTACTATCCTACCAAGTTTTAAGCACTGTAAGCTCATACTTCAAGTTTAAACTACAGGCAAGGATAATTTAAAAATTATCAAAAATCAAAAAGTTAGCAAATTTATTGAACCATTTAACGTAGCTGGCAACACCTACTACATACCAACAAAAAACTACGAAGTTCTTGGCTGGCTTAGCACAAAGTGCAAAAGGCAAAAAATGTATTTCGGCTGGCTGAAGTTATGTTATGGCTGAATAATCGAACACGATCGAGAAAAAACAAGAGCTGTTTTGTAAAATTTTACCAAACGTACATTGATAAGAATCATTTTCATAATATATGTAGCACTGAAACTCTGAGAATATCTCTGGTTACATATACTTTTAAATGTTTTAATGCTTAAAACTACATATACATATCCAAAATCTAGTACTCAAACAGTTGAAGTGTTTAGCGAGCCGTCCGAAAAGGGGTGAGGGTATGACAGGATATTTGAGGTAAAAGGGGTGCCGTTCCTTTCGAGAGAGTGGATAAAACAAGAGACACCTCTATGTACTTTTGCTAGCTGGCACCACAATACCACATGCATAGAATTGTATACCTTTGTAGTTGGGGCCTGGGGTTTGCGTTTGAAGTCACGGTTTCAATTTCCAGTACCCCCAACTGAATACTTGATACCCCCTCTTGTTTATATACCTTTACTCTTGACTATACCCCCCCCCCTATGCCATATAGGTAGCTATTAACTGCATGTAACAGACCACCTTCGTCTGAAGGACAGCAAAACTTTACCCGCCTTACCAGAGATATACCTAGCAAAAAACTTTGACCCTCGCTCCTCCAATGGAGACCTCAATGAGTGATTGTGATTAACTGAAAAATACACTCGTGGTTTATAAGGCGACGTCAAATGAACTCTCGGTTAAGGGGGTAGTGCCGCGAAAGCAGTTTTGCTCATAGGTTGCAAAAAGAGATCTTTTTGCTTTGAACTTGTACGTTCACTGAGAAACTAGTCCAATGCTATACTGTGTTAAATAGTTACTGCCAGACACTAGACTACCAATATCTACCAATATCTTGAACCAATCACCGAATGTAAGCCAGACATCACACAATAAGGACATGAAAATTCAAAAAATTAAGCCAGATATCAGATTGGCCAGCTTGTGAAGTACACATAACGTGTCGACGCGCAGTCTTTTGCCACAAATAAGAAAAAAGAAAAATGAAGGTTCGATTTTCTTTTGATTTTGAAATAAGCGTCTAAATTTTTCACAAGTTATCATTATTGCTGTGAGTACTTCACTGTTTACGCACAGTTTCACAGTTCAAACAGGTATTACTCCACAACCACTCAAGCAATTCGCACTAAAATTTGTGTGCATAAACTACAACATATGTCCTTTTAGTCTATGTAAACAAACTAAACAAATAAATTGATAATTGTGACGAAAAAATCGAATGTGAATAGGTTTTTAAAACGTCATTTTTCCGACTTTGCGACCTCACTGCTAACTGTATACTGCATCAATTTTAATGAAACTTGACTAAAATACTTGCCTTAGCATATATTTTCAAAACATAATAAAAACAATGTCTTATCTTTTTCTAAAAATGTTTTACAGTTACGCAAAATCGACTGCTTTCGCGACACTACCCCCTTAAATTCTGAAAATTTATGTCTTTGAAATAATATTGGCTTTCACTACAATCATTGCACTGCAAAGCAAATGCAAGACAACGCGATTGTAGATATGGGGTCGGCTATGATAACGTCTGCAGGTCCAATCGAGAAACAGTACGTACTACGTAGCAACTGGACCAGCTAATGTAGAGACAGTTTACTCGCTTAGCTCGTATAGACCGATTCTAACCTTGGGTTTAAACTCAGTGCAGTCAGCTTAATCCGGTAAAGGAATGGGTCCCAGGAAATTACGCAAACTTGACTTGTCCGTAGCAAGTTGTCAGTAACATCTGTTGTAGCTAAAGAAGGACCGATAATTGGGTTCATCTAAGTAACAAAGACAACAACAAAATTATTTTGGTCCACAACAGAAGCCGTTTTCCACTCTTCCATTTACATATGTTGTCGACATTATGCTTCAGCAGACGAAAAACGAAAACAGCACTGATTTGGACAGACACGAAAGATTAGAACTTGACAGTTAAATAGTAAAAACAGTCCATACATTAACTTCACAAAAGAAATTGTGTCAAAATTCAAATCTAATAGTATTCAAAAATATTATCGATAGGCCGATTGCTCAGCTCAGATCAAAGCGTAACTTGAAAGCCAAAATGGCTTGGTGCAGCGGGATGCTTAACTTTCTGCAGCACTGTTTCTGTACGTACTACGTAGTTAGATTGGATAAGAATAAGCTAGGTGTAACGTAAAATAAGATACGCACGCAGTATAGCTTACAGTAAGTATGGAATAAAACCAATTTACTTAATCCGGAAAAGTAGACACCGAAGAAGAAACATTGCCCTTTTGGGGGCCTACTTGTTTATGGTGGTAGTGTCGACTGTCGCCTAAGTCCATACAGTCGGTTTCAAATGAAAAAGGATTTTAGGCGTCGGGATCAGTAATGAAATCGGACGCGTCGGATGATGTCATCCGACGCGTCGGGTGATGTCATCCGACGCCCTCGGTTATGCAATCCGACGCCTAGAGTTTCGCCAGCCAGTAATTAATTACCTGTCAAAGTTCAGACCTAAAGTTTTGACTAGGGGTGGCTGCTTCAGTGCACATTATGAATACTATCTTTTTTATTGTTTAGCTTCTTTAACTATTAAAAATCAGAATCCAGTAGGTAAAATTACCTTATATTTAAAGTAATTATCTATTAATCAACATATGAAAATAAAATATAAATAATTTCGCATAACTCGTTGAGGAGTCACCCTCATAAATTTTTTCTGCAAGCTCTCCAATTTCTAACTTTATGATGCAAACCGACGCCCAGCCAGGCCCGTCGGATGATGTCATCCGACGGCCTCGGTGACGAAACCCGACGCGTCGGATGATGTCAGCCGATGCGATGGATGATGAAATGGCGTCGGGCAAATCCATTTTCATTTGAAAACGACTGTAGTTTTGGCCATAGGTATGGTGCAAAAATTATAACTTTTGTTATGAAACTTCTGTTATAGTATGTCGCTGAATGACTATGTACTATCTAGTACTGGGCTACATATGTCGTGCCAAATAAGAACTTCCTGCCCAAAGACTACAATAGAACATAATTTTTAATAAGCACATAAGAAGAACATAACAAGAACACCATGGCTACGCCGGTACTAGGCCAGTATTTACACAATTGGACATCAGATGAAGCAAAAATAGCAATACGATCTATCGATGAAAAACAAAATAGAAACATGTGCACCTGACTGTTTTCGCGACACCACTCATTTCCTTAATCACTCCGCCTAAGCGGATTAAGAAATCTTCTTCTTTTAAGTGGTTTGATGTTTCGGGAAATGATAAACATATTATTCTTAAGTCACTTAACTAAAACACCATAAAAAGTATCTCATGTGTTGTAAATATAGATACTCTTTGATTGAAATGTAAAGAAAGATGAAAAAGTGAAAAATCACCCAAGGTTTCGTCCATGAATTTGTCTCGGGTCAGCAGGGCTGACTAAGCTAAACCATTCTAAACTTTAGACAAAACTTTTCGTTAAAACAGTCCTGGGTCTAATATTATGTAATTAGTTGCATCGTTTCAGTAGCAAACTTTTACTCTTCGTGCCCGCCTCCCCTACACTTGACTTATCTTATAAACAAGTTCTTCTGCTGGGTGAGTAGTGATTACACTGTGAGTCCTGAGTGTCAATATTCCACAGAACGCGGCCATTTTTTGAACAAAATTTTCCAAGTCCTTTGTGCTGCTCACATTTACTGCTGAGTAGCTCCAAATCTGTGAAAGCAAAAATTGTTCAATATATCAACACAGTAGCCAACAGTTGATTAAATTTGAACTTAAAGCCCCTGCTGTACTTCGCAAAAATCTCGAAGCGCTTCAAAGCGCTTCAAAGCGAAGCGAGGCCTGGCATTCGAAAGCGTGGGAACGCTTTGGAAAGCTTCGAAGCGCTTCAAAGCAAAGCCAAGCTTGGCTACGAAGCGAGGCTTGGCTTTGTTTCAAAGCGTCCACCGTGTTCCAATGTGGAATTAAGCGGTGAGCTTAAACAGGTCCGAGCAAAGAGGTGATCAGTCGCCTACCTGACTACGGATTTAGGGCAGAATGGGGACAAAGCGCAACGGAATAATGAAGGGAGTTTACTGATATAGAAATACACGAGGACAGGGCATTGATGCAGAAATACAGTAGGGACAATATAGACAACACGAGGGACACAACCTACCCGCCCGACAGAAGGATACAGACTAACTGGTCTGATCGTATCGAGGAATATTAGCTACAGATGCCGAGGGACTCACACAGAAGAGTACACTAGGATTAGATTGAGTGTGTTGCACTTGGTGATGCAACTTGAGTTATGTGTACTTTGTCATTCTTGACATCCCTCCCTCTCCCGAAATTTGGACCCCAAATTTGTTTCAAGATTTTAGTCCGTAGAGGCGAAAAATGAGAGCTTTGAGCGCCTCGTATTCGTTGGGTAGCCCAATTTCTGTCAAATGTGAGAAAACTGAGGCCGTGACCAGATTCAACAACAGAGAGTACCACAGATTCTCCGGAACTGAATTTATCCGGGCAATTGATTCAAAATTTCTGACCCAATCTGTGATTTTCACCTTACTCTCTGAGCCTTCAAACGGCTTCAAATTGTTTTTGAAACAAATCAAATAGTCACGCCGAGCCATTGTTGAATCTGTCAAGTTTGGACCCAACGAACCGTTTCCGGTAGCAACTTGCGAAGATGACTTCGCTGTCCCTAGCTGCGAAAAATTTTCAAAATTTTGACAATTATCCCCGTCCTTCGACGATTTTTCGTCAAGGTTACTAGCACTTTGAGAATGGGACAACTGAGAATTTTCCTTGTCCCTGTACGTAGCACAATTTCGACGTGGTTTGCTCAAAGCAATAGAATGAGACTGAGCTGAAGCAGAATTTCGACGTGGTGGGGAGGAAAACATTCATACAAATACAAACAAAATCAAAATTTTAACACAGAAAAACCAACACAGAAAAACCGTTCACACATTGTAAATTGAAGGAAAAATAAAAAGAAAATTTTCACTGATCACTCAATGCTGGCAGCCTCGCCATGTGGAATTAAGCGGTGAGCTTAAACAGGTCCGAGCAAAGAGGTGATCAGTCGCCTACCTGACTACGGATTTAGGGCAGAATGGGGACAAAGCGCAACGGAATAATGAAGGGAGTTTACTGATATAGAAATACACGAGGACAGGGCATTGATGCAGAAATACAGTAGGGACAATATAGACAACACGAGGGACACAACCTACCCGCCAGACAGAAGGAAACAGACTAACTGGTCTGATCGTATCGAGGAATATTAGCTACAGATGCCGAGGGACTCACACATAAGAGTACACTAGGATTAGATTGAGTGTGTTGCACTTGGTGATGCAACTTGAGTTATGTGTACTTTGTCATTCTTGACACCAACGCTTTCCAATGCCAGGCCTCGCTTTGCTTCGACGCGCTTCGAAGCAGCCTCAGTTGAAATCATTTCAACTTTTGAAGCGCTTCGAAGCGCGTTGAAATTTTCCACGTTTTTTTTGAATCGTTTTTATGCATATTTTTTTATTTTTAGTAGTTTTTTCAGTTCGTCTTCACTTTATTATCAATATATATTTGCTTTTTAAAGCGCATCGAGTTTATTCGTAAGTAATTGAAAAAAAGTTCAGGGTCACGTTGGCGCAGCTCCTGCACCAAGTCGTGGTACTGCCCATGCAGCAACCCCGACTCATTTATGGGTCGAATATACCGCTTCTTTCGCTGCGCTTGTCTCAGTTTTAAAATCAACCACAGCAGCAACAACTTGTTGCGCGCTGACATTTTGGCGCGAAAGTATAGCTAGATTTGAATTTTCAAAGTGCAGCGTCGCTTCGAAGCGTAGCGTTGCTTTGAAGCCAAGCTCGCTTTGAAAAAAAGCGAAGCTGGGCTTTGCGGCTTCAAAACGATGCTAGCTTTGACTTAAATTCAAAGCGCGTCGAAGCCAAGCTTGGCTTTGCTTTGAGGCGCTGCAAAGCAAAGCCGAGCTTTGGGAAGTATAGCCCAGGCTTTAGCACAAAATATATATTTCTAAAATCTGGTCTCACCCACGTTTGAACTCTGGTTAAGGGATCCAGGGTCCAAATTACTAACCATTCTGCACTTGTACATGTTTGCATGTCCCTTATTGATTTTGTACACAGTGGTTTTTATTACGTATGATCTAGTCAATGTGCATTTCAGAAGTTTTGGTAGCCCGGTTGGCTCAGATGGAAGTGCGTGTGCATCTACATCTACTGAGCTCTGATTGTGGATCAGACTGTCGGCGGTTCGATTACGCCCGGGAGCGTCATGTTTTGGTATTCTGCTGCAGCTCCCGTTCTGAGACTCTCGTAAGTAAAGATTTGGACGATGTTTGACAGAACAGCAAGGTGCCTGGTCTTCTAGTGTTAATTTACACTAGAAATTTGACCTATCCAGATTAGCGTAGGAATCTCATTACGAATATAGTATATACGCGGCCTCTGAGGGGTAGGGTTGCTGATGGTTGTTTTATTTTAGTAATCAGTTAAAGTTAACTGATAACTTTTGCATTTTGCGTAGCAGTTAAACTTTTTACTTTAACTGATTTACTGACAAAGGCAGTTAAATGTAACGTAAATGAAGTTATCGCCATAAACTAAAACAGTCAACTGAAAATATTTTCAGTTAACACGATTAACTGAAAATATAATTTCAGTTTATGCGCATAACTGAAAATGATTTTACTGAAAATGATTTTCAGTTATGTTATGGAAAATTCCTTTTTTAGGCAAAATAGGCATGTCCCATGTATACATGTCCCATAGACGCGCACAAAATTATTTTATTTTATTATTAGGTTATAGCACGATGCAGAGTGTACTCAGCAATTTATACGCACTGTTACGTGAAGCGCCAGGTGAATGAACGAATCCACGCAGCACACAAGCTTATGCACGTTTGTTTCACGTTACCAGTACGAATAGTTACTGAGTGCACATTACAGGGTATAGCCCTCACTTCAGGACCCTGTAGCCTGAGAAGGGCGTAGCGAAAGGCTTTTTTTACTCAGGACGGGGTCACCCCCCTCAGCTGAGTACGGGCTCCTGTAAGGTTTCGAGGGGGGTACCCTCTCCCATTTCAAGACATTATGAAAGTTATGACATATGAAATTATGAAAGTGTTCCCGCGTACAAAAAAGGGCTATTTTGCGCCCCGCATTGGATGCAAGCCAAAGGCATAATAGGGAGAGTGTCATACTCTTACTATTATGTACTCTTGATATAAATTAAATTAGGAAAGATGTAAAACTAAAGCAAAACTAAACTGAATAGATTGGCAAGAACGGGGCACGTTTAAAACAAAAATCATAAAAAAGTACATTATTGAATTAAGATTTTCTAAACACACAATCACTGCTGTAGGCGGCAGCCAGTAGCCAAATGCTCGTAATACAAACGTTTATCATTTCGAAAAGAATGTAGGTAGTTTAGTGGACTTTCAAGTTATTTGCAATGTTGTAAGTTAATGTTAGTTAATAAAAATGTGCATTTTTAATAATCCTCAAAATTCTGAAAATTTCCAAATTGTCAAAATTTTGCCCCATAACTAATTAATTGCAGTTAAAGTTATCAGTTAAAGTTATCAGTTTACTGTAACTTCAACTGATTTAATTTTGGGCCAATAACTTAACTGTAACTTTAACTGATTCAAATTTTGGCTAATAATTTAACTGTAACTTTAACTGATTTAAAGAATCGTACAGATGTTAGTTTTAAAGTTGGAAAAGAAGAACAAAGATGGTGTAATGACGGAAATGAAAGATTTGCCACCTGGTGCCGCCATAAAGGAAAGACAACAAAAACTGGGTGAACCAAAGTCAGTGTCAGACGAAAAGAAAGAAAGAGAATGATGCCGAACAACAAACGGCTGAGGAAAAGATAAAAAAAGGAATTACAAAACTAAGAATGCCCGACTTGCACTGCTGGAGGAATGGCGGACGAGTATCCCAGGAACTGAAACAAATTGAAAGAGGAGGTGAAAAAGCAAAAGCAGAGGAATACAAGTCGAGAGAGGGGAAACAAGGCGAGGAGACGACGTTATGGAGAAAAAACAGATAGCATAACGCACAAAGCGGCTGGCAGACGCAGATGTTAAACTTAAGGAAGAACAAGAAAAAGCGGAGTTTGATAGGCTACATAAAGGCCAAGAATGAGCGATTAAGAGCCAAGCGAAGAAGCAAACGATGAAAAAGAGATGCAAAAATGCGAAGAAAGAAAAATCAGATGAAGAAAATTATGGGCTAAAAAATGTTAGCTACACGCCAGAGATTTTGGTGAATTTTGTAAGAATTGATTTCATCATGCGGAAAAAAAGGAGAATAGGTCAACTGAAATGATGATAGTTATTATTTGTAAAAAAATATTGATAAAATGCTTGCATCAAAAAGAATCAGAGGTAACCAAAAAGAATCAAAAGTAACCAAGGAGGATCCCTGAAGGTAACAAAATGGTTGACCACGGAACGATATGGTAAGCGTTTATAGATTTGAGATAAAATTAGACTTAAATTCTAAGTGAAACTCTTGCGACTGTACCCTGCTAGCTTGCTGGCAGGATCGGACGTTAAGGTCTCAAAACTTGCCCTAAATTAAACTCAATACTAGGTATTAACAAGAGTACATAATAGGAAGAGTATGACACTCTTCCTATTATGCCTACGGGCGTGCGTCCAATGCGCAGCGCGAAATAGCCCGTTTATGTACGGTTTTGAGATGGGAGGGGTACCCCCCCCCCTCAACTGAATACCCGTACTCAACTGAGGGGGGGTACCCCCTACTCAGTTCGATACCCCGTGCTCAACTGACGGAGGGGTACCCCCCCTCAACTCAGTACCCCGTCTTCAGTTGAGTGGGGGTAACCCTCCTCATTTCAAGACAATGACAAAGACGTAACGTTGA
Source organism: Trissonchulus sp. WLG1_4 (assembly GCA_030248245.1). NCBI lineage: Eukaryota > Metazoa > Nematoda > Enoplea > Enoplida > Ironidae > Trissonchulus > Trissonchulus sp. WLG1_4. Next base: position 32,194 of record JASANF010005276.1, read on the forward strand.
TGTGCTGAACTGAGGGGGGGGGGGTACCCCCCCCCCCTCAACTGAAGACGGGGTACTGAACTGAGGGGGGGGGGGTAGCGCAAAAACTTTTTCAGTGTCTTGAAATGAGGGGGGTGCCCCCCCTCAACTGAAGACGGGGTACTGAGTTCAGGGGGGGTACCCCCCCCTCAGTTGAGCACGGGGAATTGAACGAGTAGGGGGTACCCCCCCCTCAGTTGAGTACGGGGTCTTCAGTTGAGGGGGGGTAGCCCCCCCCTCGAAACGGTACATAAACGGGGTATTTCGCGCTGCGCATTGAATGCACGCCCGTAGGCATAATAGGAAGAGTGTCATACTCTTCCTATTATGTACTCTTGGTATTAAGTAGTTATAAGTGGAATAAGCATACTCTTGTTTTTGGGAACAGTCTGTAGCCTGACTATTCTTCAACACGTTTGCTGGATTATATATAAACAACACCAGTATAACCACAAAGGACACGTATAAACAGATTGCGCGCGGCAGGAAAATTGTGGATTTCCACAACAAACAAATCTGCCAAGTGGGTAAAAATGCTACTAGATAAGCGAAGAGCGCAAGAAAGTGTTACTCCAACGGACCCAACTCAATTAGGAACTTGAGCGACAACTTGGCGTTTAAGTAGCAGCATCCAAACGGTTAATGTGATTTGCAAGGAAAGCCTACAGAGCGGTGGGCCTGAAAATGGCCTTAATGAGTGCACTCGGCCCTAAGTGGACACAAATGTCACTATCAAACACCTCAACATAAATTGCTCAAGCGACCTGACAATTAGGCTGAGCGGCACTGCAAGCGACAGAAATGCGTCATCTGAAGGGACTTGAAGTCAGGATGACTAAGTGACATAGCAAAAAAACTTCCACCTCTGTGGTGGTAACCTGAAGTCTGGAAAAAAATAGTTTTACCATTTGAGAAAAGGAAACATGGGATTTCTTACGAAAAGAATAGATTTTTGACTATCAAGAGTACAGCAAGTAGCCACAGATATCATGCCAAGTAAGTGGCGCAACTATTTTTGTTCCTTCTAGAGAAGGAACTATTGTTTTGAAACTAACTGTTCACAGCGTTAAACGCTGCTGAGCAGGCTGCACAGTGCATAGCTCTGCTGATTTTTGTCTGTGTATATACGCATGAAAATAAACAAGTGGGCCCCTAAAAGGGGCAAATTCCGACGCAGTGGCGCAAAAGATTATTATTGTAACGTCACCTGCAAAGTTGCAAACCAAACCGTACTTTAATAATTTGGGTAAAGTTACTCTCCTGCATGCCAAGTATATTTTCGTTATTGTTGTTACCTAACATCTGCTTTAGGTAAAGTAACATAGGTAACTAACTTATTGTTAATACTGCAATTTATGCACAAGAATAACTCAACTTATGCGTCTGTAATTGTGATAAATACAACCGTTGCACAATAACAGTGCATAGTAGGTAGCAAAGCAACGTTCCATAAATGGTGTACATTATCATTTGTTGGACACGGAATTGTTGAAATAATTTGTTTTCATAACACAGCTTGGTTGATGAAACCAGCATAATGAAGCTTTTGAGAGGGAACAAATCCGAGCCTACAACTACTGTGACACAAGAAACGATAAGTCGTGGTTCTAAGACCTGAGTTTTTTGCAGTCATTTGAACTGAGGCTTCGTCCGCTGCTTTCTCGGATTTGTTACTTATTTCACGTCACACCTATTCTGTCACACTTGTTATACACACACGAGCTAGTATGAAAAGTGTTGTCGTTTGTTGCAACTGGTCCTTCCTTAGGTTGGCGATCGGTGTATGTACGGACTAGTAAGTCTTTACGCTTACCACAATCAACCACTCGTGGCCACTTATCACAGAATGACTGTGCAGCCAACAGTAAAACCTAATTTGCATATCATGCCTTATGAAAAGACCAGCCTACCGAATTCTAATTGGCTGCTCTGTTACTTACATGCCAGTATAGACACATCAATTGGATAAAAATGTTAGCTCATTTGCATATTATCTGGGATTGGACAGTAAGTTTTTGACTTGTCAGTCGACTGACAGACACCAGGGGGGGTCACGTAGTCTGGAATGAAAAGAACACGAAATAAACAAGTAGCCCCCAAAAGGGGCAAGGTTCCTTCCCCGGTGTTTACCTTTATTATTCTACCTACCTACTCTGTTCCATACGTAGTGTGGGCTAAACTATCACTATCACTACCTAGCTAATTTTTATCTACACTGCGTATCCTCTGTACTCTACGACCTAAACTAATTTAACAACGTACAAAAACAATGCTGCAGGATGCATCCCGCTGCATCTAGCCATTAGGCTCAATGTTACGCTTTGATCTGAGCTCATCAGCTTTAAGAAGCGATAAACAGTGTTTTTCAGGTTCACTTAAATACTGCTGGTGAAACATTCCGGTGCCGAGGCTGCGAAATTGTTACAACTGTCCACTGTTACAACATACCATCAATTATTGATTGATTGATTACGTACTTGCATATACGCAGACAAAAATAAAGCAGCGAGCACCAAGCTGGATTTACACACAAAACATATAAGCGATCCAGTGCGTGCAGCAGTGTTTTGCATTGTAACAACTATGGATCAAAACAATAGTTCCTTCTCTAGAAGGAACAAAAATAAAAATTTCGGTTTAGTAAAATCTAGTTTAGTTTTAAGTAGTTTTGGTATGCGTACGTTTTTGTAGGTGAAAATTCTTTCTGGCTGTAAGCCCGTTTACTCGACAGGCCCCCAATTGCAGGAAAAAAATGCCTTATATTAGGCCTATGCTGAGCATAGGCCCTGTGGTGGCTCGTAGCACCAAGCCTGTACTCTTGGTGCTACAAAATGATTCCAAATATTCCGCCTCAAGGCGGAATAAAAATCAATAATCGATGTAGGATGCTGTATCGATCATTCATCATGCCAAAAGTTTCAACAGCGAACATTTTCAACGACAAACATTTTGCTTCGATAAATCGGGCCCAGATATTACGCAGAGCAGTAACCTTAGGGCATTTGTGACTAAAGTATATTTTAGTAAACTAGAAAATGCTGCTAATGTATAATTTGTGTTATCATTAAATTTTTTGCATTCCATATTCCAATGATGAAATGGAACGATTATGCGCTTTGTGAAAACGTGTCACTGCCAGAATGTGAGACGTTATTAATTATTGCCGAGTTTGAATAAATCTCACACCATTCGAATATAAAAAGGTGTACTTGAGAATAGAGGGGTTAAAAGTAATTTATTATAATTTATAGAAGCAAAAGCTTTCAGTCATGTGCATACCGCCTGTATTAATGACTAACAGTTATATTAATCACTGAAGCGTCTGAAATTAACTGAAAAAATCGGACTTGTTGGTGCAATTTTGTGAGAAGCATTCAGCAATTAGGTCAATTAACCCCTTGTCGCCCATGTTCTCTTTCTAGGCAGCCACTAGCCAGACTCAAACAGCATTTATATTTTTGGCTGTTGCTCGAGCTACGTGCATCGTAGAGAACTGGCGAAACGGCCATTGGATAGAGAATTTAATTGTAAATAAACATAGTCTAGGACCCACCGTTTTTGACCTATAAGCTCTTAAAGTTAAAAGTTTGTGAAACAAGCCCAGTCTGCGGCAAAACTTTCAGTAAGTATCAAGTCTGAACTTCCAAGTAAACTGACCAGAGGTCAGTTACCTGTTGTGCAGCAGCAAAATTTTTTCATCATTATCATTCTTGCGGCTAGCGCCAACTGCCAAGAGCTGCATAGTATGAAAATAACTTAGATTCTCAAAATTACCGAAACTGTCACCGGTTCACTTGTCAGACAGCCGTGTTGATTGAAGGTCATCCAACGACCGATGCGTCACTAAAATTTATTTAACACTGTAGTACTGTACACATCACAGTGTTAAGTTATTTTCCGGCAAAAAAATTGTAAAATTACCCGTCTTTTTTAACAGTCAAATAGGTAATGACTATTGTTTGTTTTATTCAAGTCATTGCGATACTGATCAAGTTAGTACAAACAAACTGTGTTCAGTGTTGTTGATGACGGCTACCTTAGTGACGTTATGTGACGCCCGCCACTAAAAACTGATACATTACATAGTGTAAAACAAACGCACACTAAGACTGTGCAAGAATGTTACTGTTACTGCAAATGTGACGAACGCCCTTTTCTTGAAGAATGTAAACTAAACGAACGTACGGACAATAGAATTTAGTGTAAGCTACATAAGTGTTAATCTCCAAAATCAAAATTAAAGACCTGTTGTGCTGTGGCACAACAGGAAAAAATAGCGCCAAGTTTGTGAAAAATTTGCGTTTTCACTCAGGCATACCTCACCCTGGAGTATCAAAGCAATACGGCAACCGTGCGCCTGCCATAGTTGACTGCCAGAAATAAACTAGAAATAGATAAAATATTTGTTGTTTCTGATGCACAAAAAACTGACTGCCGGAGTTGCGATCCAATATCATAATGTGGCCATCAAGAAATTACCACTTTTTCTATGAAAAAACGTCAAATTTTCACATTGCTTAATTTAAGTGTCAAGAAGATGAGAGTTTTAAGAACGACAGCATCATCATCAGAATTGATCTAGGGGGGATTCAAAGCACCCATCTCTGGATCTACAAACCAGCGCTCAAATCCGATGTAAACCAAGTATAAAGTACCTGTTGCGCTGTGGTGCAACAGGAAAAAATCGTTTGTAAATGGTGTTGATTGGATTGTTAAGTTACCCGGGGGCCAATTTTATAAAGATTTCAACGGCCCGTTGAGCTCAACGGGCCGTTGAAAGTTCTCCGTTGAAAAAATTTCAATTTTATAAAAACTAAAATTTTATAAAAATGCTCCGTTGAGTTCAACGGCGCCGTTGAACTCAACGGAGCCGTTGAGCTCAAAGGAGCCTTTATAAAATTGGCTGAAATTTCAACGGCTCCGTTGAGCTCAACGGAGGCTTTTTCAAAGAGAAATCGTTCGTTCTATGTATCATAGAACGATTACGATTATAAATTTTCAACGGCTAAGCTGTTGAGCTCAGCGTAGAAATTTTTACACGAAATTCGTTCTATCATAGAACGATTATTAGTAATCATGACGGTCCGAAGCAAAGCGGAAGCGTTAAGAAAACTTATAAATTAAAGTGGTAAATTGATTTGTCTGTAAAAAAGTGAGAGAGACACGTGAGAATTTTAAACATGTCAAAAACCTTGCCAACTTTTAGCTCCAACAGGTAATAATTCAGAGCTGTGGCGCAAGCTGTGGCGCAAACGTTTTGTAAAAAATTTTGATATTTTGGAAAGAACCTTTTTCATTTTAGAAGTTAATACTGGAAAAAGAATCAAAGGTTAAGTTTCAAGGCATGGCATACATTTAGGTAAAATATAGTTCTACTTAATGCAGAAGATCGCTTGTAATTTGAATTTGTAAACGCTGAGCTACAGCTTTCAAAAAAACACCTAAACACCTATCAATTTATTTTTCAACGGAGCGCCTAGGTCCGTTGAAAATTTTGGCAAAATTCAAAGGTTTTAGAACGAAATATATAGTAAGAGTCACCTGATTTGAACGGAGGATTTTCAACGGCTCCGTTGAGCTAGACGGAGAGATAGATTTTTTATAAAATTGCTGTTGAAATTTTTCAACGGAGCCGTTGAAATAAAATTGGATTTTATAAAGCCTCCGTTGAAATTTCCAGTGCACATTTTAGAATGAAATGTCGGTGAAAATGAAAGACTTTAGAACAAAATAGTAATAGTCGCCTGATTTGAACGGAGAATTTTCAACGACTCCGTTGAGCTCAACGGGCCGTTGAAATCTTTATAAAATTGGGCCCCGGTCGCATGTGTTTCATATTTAGTATGCAGAACAGAACATGCAGTACGGCTATAATATGTATATAATTTCAAGAGCGTACACGTTGCTGCACAGCGCGTAATAGCATAGGGTACATCTGCCGACGAGTTATACAATGGAGATTGTAGGACTGAAGTAATAACTGCATTTTTCCATCATGAAAACAACAAAACTAACTGTCAATTCAACTTCTGTACAGTAAGGACGTAAGACAAGAGTTACGCCACATGCCAGCTTCAAAAATCGGAAGATATGTGACTGTAACAAGAACATTTCGCGGATATATACCAGCAGTAGGGTCAATTAACACGTCAAAAAAATTGAGCGTACTACCTAATTGAGCATAGAGTTAGTCTGTGATTCAGAAAAAGCTGCGCTTCAAACTTCACAGGAACAAATATCTCAGCTGCACCTTTAGGCAGAAGTATCAGTCAGCCACGCACTAATGCCATTGCCATATGACTACTTATATTTTAATTTCGCTTCTGCAATTAAGCGTGAAGCTTAATTAGTTTTAAAAGTGACTGTCTAAGACCAATTTCCGTGTCTTAAATTCGTGTAATTAAAAGCATCTTAGCACGAAATACTAAAAGTCCTATGGAGATTATAACGCTGTACTAGGTAATTCAGTGGCTAGTGGTCGTGCCACCGTGACGGTTTTTGTAGAAATTTGTTGCATTCTCCGAACACAAGTTAGCATTGGCTCAAAGATTTGTCGCACGTTGGCAGAAGTTTGTCAAAGCGCAAGTTAGTGATACCAAGCTCTTTTGCTGAGTCCAGAACCGAGAAGTGGTCGTATTGTGAGGCTTGCGTTAACATCTCATGTTTCACTATTATAAATCTGTCCGTCAAGGTAGCGTTGCCGAGTGATCTACGATGCTGACTGAATATTGAAATCCAGTACGCGTGGGTTCGAATCGAATACTATCCCTACCGATAATTTTTGTTTTACACGTATAAGGACACGAGACAAGTCTGTTGTAGCCTGGCTAGCACTGACATTCAGAGATTTGAATGCAACTCTGCTTGGAAATTCCTCGTACATACAAATCTCTGAGTGCACTTGCAACCATGCTACCACCCTTACTTGACGATTATTATGTGACCAAGGATTTGTCTCGCCCTTGTCTCCTTTTATCGTTCAATATCAATATTTATTTATTTATAACCTGTTTAAGGCTCGATTCATACTTACGTCCGTATGTCCGTTCAGACGGCAGAATGACGTCACTAGCAGCCTAGCAGCCTAGTGCAGTGGACCAGCCAGCGCGTGTGACGTCATTATTTCGTCATTTTGTCGGCTGAACGGACATATGGACGAAATGAATCGAGCCTAAACCTAAAAGTTGCCGTTAATGTAGCCGGCTATTTACATAACTTAAATTATATCATACCTGTCTTGAAAAAACAGTGCAATAACACGTCAATAACTAAGTGCACGCTGCTAGATTCACAGTTATTGCACTGCTGTAGGCGTGCATCTTATAGTTATTGACTTATTGCACTGTATATTTCAAAACAGATATAACATGTATGGGTTATAGCACTGGTTGGCGTGCTATAAGTGACTTATACGCATGTTTCTGTGAAACTCTGAGTGCAGGAGCACGAGTGCGCGAAGCGCACGAGTGCACCTGCACGAGGGTTTCACACATGCGTATATATCAATTATTTTTAGCGCAACCACCAGTGCTATAAGTGACTTGTAAATCGATTCAAGTATGGCGTGCAGTATAAGTAGACTGCACGCTGCAGCGTGCAGTATAAGTCGGGTTATGGCACTTTACCGTAACACTGAATCGAGTTACAAAAGTAGAGTAGGTTATATCATTTTGTAGTGTGCACTCAGCACCTATTCGCACTAACACATGAAGCCCGCGTGCACAAACTCGCTCATGCACTTGGCGCTTCACGTTACAGTGCGTATAAATTACTGAGTGCGCGCTACATCGCACTATAACTTACACTTAGTGTTTAGTCACATGTTCAATAAATGACTATTCAAATCGTCAGCTTTCCGAGGCGTATAAAATTTTCTATGACTAACTGCCCTAATATAACTAACATCAAGAGTACATAATAGCGTCTCTCTCTCTATAGAAGAAGAGTGAGACACTCCTCTTGGAGAAATTAAGAAAAGTTTATGTCTCAAAAGTTTCTCAATCGATTCCGCAGAAAGTTTGCCAAATTATCCCCAAAGGTACATACTTGCAAACCTTTTTTATGTCGTTGCAACCAGACTATGAATAAATAATGAGTTATTAAAAAGAAACGCTTATTGTTTACCCAACACTACCCCATGGACGTGTCTTTTAATCAGAAAGCTACAAAAATTCACTACTTTTCTGGTAAAATGTCTTCAACAGTTGCTTATACTGTGTGTACTATAGTTGTCAGAAACTGAAAAGTGGTAAAATGAAGCCCTAAATGTTTGGAAAAGTTTCGAACATCATTAAACAAAGCAAATCTATAGAGACTGACATTTGGAATAAATTATACAAGTACAAGATATAGAGACAGGAGTTATAGGACAGTGCTGAGACACTAAAAGCCCGCAGGCCACAGCTTAAGTAGTCTTACCTACTTAATTCCGCAAACGTCAAAATCTGGGACTTTAACGCACGTGGAACTTTATGCGCATATTTATTTACTTTTTCAGTTGACTTCACACAGAAATAGGAAACGGGAGGAAGGGTTAGGACTGCCCAGCCTTCTGCCTGACTTCAGGCACACGCACACACAATTTCAACTGAAATACATAAGTAGAAAAATCACGGCAATTGAGACCTTTCTTGACAAACCTAACGTCAACTCTTCCGAGAAGTTAAATATTCATCAATGATCTCAGCTCGCTGTTCTTTACTTTTATGCTGGTACTTAAAAGTGTACATAAGCAGCCGTCTAGTATGCAACCTTATAGGTTCAAACCTTGTCTATTTCCCAGTAATATTTTAGGGTAACCCAAGTGTTAACGTGAGCCACAGCTGAAATCAAAATTATGTACTATTGAAAATAACAAGCACGTTTTGCGAGTAAAGTTAGACTAATTTTTGACATTCGCTGCGACATGCTTAGAATGCCGAGGATATTCTTCGAATATAATACGCGGCAGCAAAACAAAAAACAGCAAACAGGTAAGGTTCCTGTGTAGAACGTGAAATCTGGCCCTCAGTCTGAAGCATGATTCGCTGGTATTTTGTCGTGGTAATTAGTTAGATATAAACAAGCTCTTCTGCTGAGTGAGAAACGGAACATTGCGAGGCCTGATTGTCAATATTCCAGAGGAAATATCAAACGCGGCCACTATTTTGTGGATAAAACGATTTATAATTCTTAAGTTTTGCACACATTTACTGCTGAGTAGCTCCAAAGTCTCTGAAACAGCAAAAAATATTTGCAAAAATAAAAAATTCTACTATTTTTAAAAGAAAAGATATTATATAAAAAATTTTTCACTCATATCTCCTGGGACTCGAACACCGGACCAACTGCTCACGGAGCGAACATACTACCGTTCGACCACTTGTCCCCTTCAAAAACATCGTTAAAAATTTTAGATCAACATGAGAGTTACAATGTTACACTATGTGTCAAAAGATCAGCATGTTTTTGCAAGATAATTTTTTTTAGCAAAGCCAATAAAAATTGGTAGAAATGAAATAAAAATAATATGACTATGTTAATCAATGATAAAATTTTATGAATACATCGTTGCATGTTTACACCGCTGCCGGGTGCTTATCAAATCTATCTACATCGTGTACCAGCGGTGGTTAGCTCGGTTGGTAGAGCATCTGGTTCTTAACCGGAAGGGCGAGGGTTCAAATCCTCACCACCGGTGTAGTTTGCGTTTCGAAGATTGAACGTTGGAAAAGTCGAGTAGGCTGTGAAAGCGACCTACCTGCCCTTCCAGTGTTAATTAACACTGGAAATTTGACCTACCCAAAATTACATAGGATTCAAAAAATCTGAATATAGTATATACGCGGCCCCTGAGGGGGCCGCGTAAAAAGGACATGTGCAGTTGTGCACCCCCTATACAAAAAATATTTAGGTTTATTGTTGTTGTTTATTGAATAGGAAGGTACAACAGTATAACTGCCAAGTGCCAACATAAAATCTAATGAGGACATACTATGCTAATATTATACTGTAATAAGAAGACAGATGACATGCACAGTTCACAAGCTGTAAGGTAAAATAAGAATTTGCGCAAAAACTTCAAAACTTGCTGTGAACTTCTGACCTTCGTAAAAAACAAGGTAAATAAAACTCGTTACAGTGTTCACCACATGGTCATTACTGTTGGAAATCTGAATGATAAAGTCATTTTTGCAGTTGTGCAGAAAAATAATTTGGTAGATAAGGCGGAATTAGTGCTTCTCGTAAGATTGCAAAAAATCACATTTTAAAAGTAGGTGTATTTTATCTTCAGGTTCCCCAGTAATATTCACTATACAACTTGGAGCTTCGTTCATTTCTAGGTACTCTGTGTGCAGTTCTCTTCCTCTTTCAAACTCTAAATCATGTGACCAAAGTCGCAGATTTATAAAGCCATGTAAATGGCGTTTATTTGTGATGACACAGAAGCAAGGTTATATGAGAAAGTTTCATTCATATAAATCTAAATAAAATCATTTCGAGAGCTAATTTACTACGGAATAACAGAAGAAGTCGTTCTTTTGCTGTTTTTAGATGTTCCATCATTCACTTTCTAAAGCAGACCCGTATTCTTGAACCCCTGTTTAGACAATAATGTTACATATTAGGTACATACGATAACCATTTGTTAATATAACAGGTTGAAAAACATAAATAACACAGCATAAATAACACAGGTACAGACACAGGTATATATACTTAACTTAAAAAATTCATAATTTTAGTGCAAGACCTAGAACAGCCAAAAATTTGCATGTCCAACAAGAGTATTGGAGACATTAATAGCTCTGTAAAAGTGCACGAGTGCAAAACGAATCTTGCAACTATTGATGTGGAGAATTATCCACCGATCCAAACAGGTCTTGTTTTAGGCCTGAAATCACTGCTTGCTTTTCAATTTTCTACACCAAAATTACCATTAAATTAAATTTAATTTAAATTAAATTACCACCAAATTAAATTAAAACTCAAATTTTTGCAAGCTGTAATATCTCTAAGTTTCAAGTGTGATTGGTTTCAAAAACAGGGCGGAAGCACGACTACAATGGTTACCATGCAGACAATTAACAGCAAAACTATTTCTAAACCAGGATCAATTTATTCAAATTTATTGAGTTTTGATCCATGGCCACATCAACAGAGCAGTCTGGATCACCAGTAGTAATTTTCAGTGCAAAGTAATTTTACAGTACTGGTCAAAGATAAATATAAATGCTCGTACGAGCACGAGCACTGCTCGTTTTAAGAGATGTGCTCGCGCGCAATACGAGCACTTTGACTGCTGCTCGTAATACGAGCAGCTCAACTTTCACGAGCAGGTTACGAGCAGCCAAATATTTATGGTGCTCGTAGAAACGAGCACCCTAGCTAATACGTATATACGGCTGCCAGTTTCTTTCTTGCCTTGGCTTGTTGCACTACTTCTTACTCTTTTAGATGGCAACAGCGGTTATTTGCATTCATTCATTACCTAGGCATTCAGTTCACTTCACACACACACACACACATACACACACACACATGACCTATGACCTGGCTTGTCTTGCAGTTTACTCACACCAATCTTAAAACACCCCCGCACAAGCGGTTCTATGTTTAAGTTTCAGCTATTGCCAGCTGTTGTTTATCCTTAAGTGACAGTGGGCCTATCCATTACTTTACGTAATAATTGGCCTTACTGTTGGACACAATGCAATCTGCTGTTAAGCAAACGAAGATGTTAATCAGTTTCTTACACAAAGTATATAATTTATGAAACATGGGCTTTTTTCTACGTTTGAATATTCAATGTTTAATTGCATTTTATTTTTCAGTTTATACGTTAATTTTTACTTTCGACTGTAAATTTTCTGTAAATGTGCTTTTTTTAAAAGAATCCATCAATCTCATTTTAAGTCTGAACTAACTAACTATAAATATACCTGTTATTTGAAAATGTTAAATGGTTCATCGCAAAAGCTTAGCAAAAAAAGTAGCATGTCACTGAAAACACCGGATTTAGAAGAGATTTTGACAGAAAATTTAGCTTTGTTAGACCTGTTGATAATAATAATTTGGTAAACATGACATGTCATAATGACATGACATGACATGTCATAATTGGGTAAACATGACGATTTAAAAGCTAAAAAAATTTACGACTCCAAGTTTGTAGTAATTTTCGCAACAACCATTCGTTCCGGAATTGCGGGACTCTTTGTTCTCACGTCATTTGGTAATGCGTGCAAATGAATATAATGACTGCAAATAAACGCTGTTGCCATCTGAAAGAGTAAAACGCAGTGCAACAAGCCAAGGCAAGAAAGAAACCGGCAGCCGTATATAGGTATTAGCTAGGGTGCTCGTTTCTACGAGCACCATAAAATTTTGGCTGCTCGTAACCTGCTCGTTAAAGTTTAGCTGCTCGAATTACGAGCAGCAGTCAAGGTGCTCGTATTGTGCGCGAGCACATCTCTTAAAATGAGCAGTGCTCATGCTTGTACAAGCATTTATATCTATCTTTGACCACTACTGTATAATCGGTAGAAGAGACATCATTTGGTATAGATCACTTCAAAAAAGTTTAAATTAATTGATGCGTCTTTTCACTTAACGCGAACAGTAAAAATAATTTTTATTTGAATATAAACTATCCTAACCAAAATGATAAATACAATGAATCGATTTGAGTATTAACACATAAACCGTGCACCTGCTATAGTTGACTGCTAGAGTAGAAACAAACTAATTTATCCGCTGTATTTGATGCACAGAAAGCTGACGGCTGACGTCGCAGTCAAAATTTTTAATAAAGCCACAAAAATACTACTTTCGCGATTAGTGCTAATTTGAAAATATTATTGATAGATGTCGTGTGTAAGCGTACGCAGAACACAGGATGTCTTCCACCACTCTTAAGCGTTATTTGCGCTATTATTGTGTCCTGCTAAAAAACGCACCCCAACCTCCCAAAAAACACCCCCCAACCCTCCGTTCGCTATTTGCCTATTTCTCTATTTTTTAATAATTATATCGTGCTTTGCGCGACAGAACTACTTCAATTCATCACTTATTTTTCGATGTTAGAACCGATGGCCAACGGAACAATTCATTCATAGGGCTCATAAAAAACAATGGAAAACACTCAGCTCTACAGTAACCTATATAGCTAGCAACGCAACAATAAATATAAGTTAGTGCCACTTTGTGTAATTAAGATAAATTTGTTGTATGTACTCTACGCGAAAACGCTAGTATACGTAGTGGCCGCGTTAATTCGGCTTGCTGCAGTTCTTCTTGACTAAGGACAATCCAGTTTGGTCTTGTCTGAGTTAACTCAGACAAGTTTTTTGTCTTTCTATTGAATTTTTGATTAGACAAGCTAGGCTATTGTTGGGTTGGAAAGACTTCAAAATGATTCAGACATGGGAATAAAAAGGCTCACTGATTGACAAGGGGGTCATTTTGTTCTATGACACGACAGGAGCTGACTGTACTTGTAATGTGGTATACACGTGGTCATAACTTTAACTTTATATTAAACCTATATACTTACATGGTGTGCAGCATTACAATGTGTCAGCGCATACACAATCACACATCATAGTGTGAAAAAGCCTACACGGCTTAAACTGTATGACTGGGTTAATAAACTTTGCTGCTATGTGTGAGAAAGTAAAAAGACAACTTATGCCAACTTCAATTGCTTTGTAAATAATTACCAGCGAAAAGCCAAAAATTTCGTTGGTTAATAATTCTCATGTAATTAATTTAGAAATTACTACTTCAACGCTATAGTTAGATTCTTGTAATGTCATGAACGTCATGTCAACGGGCGAAATATCAATTACGCTATGTCGATAGCGGAATGTCAATAGCGGAATGCCTACGTGCTGGAATGTCAACTCTCGCTATCCCTCATAGTTTAATGTCAACGTGCCGCTATGTCTACATGGCTTTTGTCTATAAGGCGGAATTAAAACCTTTAATAATTACACGCGCCGCCAGTTGAGTTTTTCTTTTTATGCATTAAAATTTATGACACTTCTGTCTAGAAGACAAAAGAAACTTTGACACGTGTTAATTTTGCCCGATTTGCCTGTATAACAAAAAGGCATGACACGTATTACAACTACTAACCCTTGGTCGCTTAAGTTCATTTTGCAAGTCTTAGTGTAAGCCACAAGGTGTTTAAACTTTTTAGTGCCTTTTTATCTGAATTCTTATCTTCAAACTTTAATCTTGTCTTAATTTATTAATTCAGTATTTCACTATTTTTACTTTTTTAATTCTTTTTCATAAGTTATAACATTTATATTACAGTATATTGTATTTTATATGTATCAGTGTTTGTGGATTTTGAATAAAAGTTTTTTAGACAGTCAATACGTTTTCTTTCCATGTTGTTAGAGAAAGTTATTCATTGATTGCTATTAAACTTTCATCATCATTCATTGAAACATTCATTCATTTACATCGGAATTTCTCCTCCCTTAGCTGCTAGCCTGGCGAGGGATCCACCTTCTTACCTTTGCTGAAAAAAGGGAAGCGCTATGAGTAGTGAGTGACAAACCAACCTTGTCTCGCTGCTATATAAACTAGCAAAACCTATCGACAGAAGCGAAAAAGTTTCTTTTAACGCAACAGCACTTACCTTGCGATGGGCCATTACACTAGGCCATTTGATAACGTCTAAGTATATAACGGCCATTACATTGACCATTTGCCTTTTGTGCGCAATTGCAGTTACTGTGTTTTTTTAGTTCTGATTAAATTCTGTGTCAGTTTTATTCTGTTGTTGTTTAATCATTATTGCCCTGTAGTAAGGAATACACACTAAGAAATTCACCTGGCTTTTCACACGACGAAGTGAACCTTAGGCCATTAGAGTTAGCGCTGCGAGTAGGGTAGTCCGCACGTGAATTTAGCTCAAATAAACGGTGCAGTATTTGTTTCTTCCTTTTTTATATTCTTCCTACTTCTTCCTCCTTTCTGTTTCTCAAACAGGGTCATCTGGTTTCCCATGAAGGAACTCGCCCGGACCCCGAAAAAATAAAGGTTGTTCGCGAATGGAAGATCCCACAAAATGTAAAAAAATACGAAGATTCCTTGGGTTTGCTTCCTATTACTGACGCTGAATGGAGAATCTTGTATCCCCAATCAATAAACTGTTAAGAAAGAATATATAGTCGATTTGAACGGAATGAGGAATAGCTTTTGAGTGTGACGTTTTGAAAGTAAATACGGCACCTACTCTAGTGTTTCCGGAAGTCCGCAGACCATTCATGTAGTGAATAATTTTAAAATAAGTAGAAAAGACAGAAATGGTAGTTCTGGCGGCGGACTGATGATTTTCTAAAAAGAAAATTTACGATTAAAAAGATATACTGAACTTAAATCAGACTTATTAGAAATTATGTGTACTTCGGTGCCAACACTCACGGGTCGCATTGGTATTTTCTTAACATCGACCACCAAACTGTAACTTAATGGAATTCTTCGATTGCTTGTCAAGCATAGCTGCAGTCTGCTTAAACAAATTTCGCGAAATTGTAGTACTGGGCAACTTGAATCGTAACATGTTCTGTAAAAATCAAAAAGAAATTCACGACTTTTTAAATACATTTCGTCTACATAATTTGGTTGTAGATAAAACTAAACCGAGCTCAGGAGCGCTTCTTGACGTTATTCCAGTGTCAAATCCGGCTAACTATATGAATACTCAGGTTCTTCCATCGGGGGCTTCCTATCATTCAGTATGCTGAACTAATTTCCGGATGAAAAACAGTAAACCGCCGTCGAATTTTATTACATACAGAAAATTTTACGAATATAGTATCCCACGAATAGAATCTGACTTGCGATCAGTTGAGTGGTTAACCGTATATCAAGTAAATACATTAATGCCCGACATCGAGGTTGACCGCGTGTACAAAAAATGGATCAGCTTGATGACAAACATTATTAATAAACATACTACTATGAAAACCATACGCGTACGACAAAAACCTGCATGGTTAGATGCAGAGCTAATCAGAGAAATCAGAAAACGAGATAAGTTATCAACAAAGCCAAAAACTCCTGCCAATATTGCAATTTTCAAAGCTCAAAGAAACTATGTCACTAAATTGAAAAGAGATAAAAAAAAATTTGAACTCATGGAACTGACAACTAAGCCACATCAATTCCATAAAACAATTCAAAGTTTGACCGGATTGGGAAGAAATTCCAGCAGCCAAGAAATTAACTACTTAAAAGACGGCAAATGTATACTAGCAATGGCAGAAAAATTTCAGAAGCTTTAAACAAATACTTTAGCACATGCATTCCGGAATCTACCACACTATCTAATTTAGAACTCGACCAGCACCCATCTATCAAAGCTTTTCGAAACAAAAACAAATTCGACGAGCTATTTCTTTGTTTAATCACTTTATTCTTGTTAATGCTAGACCATCAGATTTAAAAATTGCTCGTCTAACGCCAATTTTTAAAAAAGGTGACCCTCTATTTAAAGAAAACTATCGCCCAATTTTCGTGCTTCCTATCATTGCCAAAGTATTTGAAAAACTTATTTTAAAACAACTAGATACGCATTTTGAATAAAGGCTACCAGAGGACATGACCGGATTCCGAAAAAGACAAGTTTGTACAACTGCTTTAATATCTTTAACAGAACAATGCCGCAGACATATGGACAAAAAAGAAATAACAGAATTATTAAGTCTTGATATATCAAAAGCTTATGATTCAATCCCGCATTTCTTGCTTCTGGCCAAACAACAAGCATTTGAATTTTCTGCTAGTGCAATAGCTATTTTTATAAACTTCCTAATGAATAGAACCCAAGTCGTGAAAGACTAATTCTAGCCCAAGTCTGGTAACAAAAGGTGTACCACAATGTATCTACTGTCCCCTCTTTTGTTCAATCTTTTTTATGCCGATTTGTCATGGAGTTTACCAATCTAACGTTGATCAGATACGCTG
This sequence comes from Trissonchulus sp. WLG1_4, assembly GCA_030248245.1. Lineage (NCBI taxonomy): Eukaryota > Metazoa > Nematoda > Enoplea > Enoplida > Ironidae > Trissonchulus > Trissonchulus sp. WLG1_4. The sequence goes on from JASANF010005276.1 coordinate 49,177, forward strand.
ACGATACAGACATACTGTGTCATAATATAAACATTAGAAGCGTCTGCCAGAACATCAGTTTAGCATTTGAACTTGTTAAAAAACACCTACAATTGAACTATTTAAAATTAAACGTCACCACAACGCAGTTCATCATAATAAATAGCAGTTGCAAGATTGACATCAAAATAGACAATGAAAATATACGGTCAACTATTTCAATAAAGGTTCTCGGTTGGCTATTACAGCCCAAACTGGAAGTTACAAAGCAGGTATCTAGCATAATCCAGAAAGCAGCCGCCTACGCACAACTACGCCAGATAAGAAACTTACTACCACCAAATAAAATGCACGTTTTATACAAAAGTAACATCTGGTGTCACCTAGAGTTTGCGTCTGAACTTTTACTTGCAGCCCCTCAAATGCAGCGACTACGACTTGAAAGATTTCAGAATACAGCCTTACGTCAATTACTACGTATTCCATGGTACGATTCAGTCAAAAAAACGTGTAAAGTTGACTCACTGGCGGACAGACATCTAAAACAAGTAAAAGTTTACTGCAAAAGTAGTTCAGTGAGTGAGAAGTTAGAAGGGTTAACGTTTGACAACATTAGGCCTGTTGCGCATTAAAAACTAATCGCAAACAAAAAGTACGTAAATATTAAGAAGAGCATGACACTTTTCATATTATGTCTTGGGACAGTCGTCCATGGTGAGGTCTGAGTGTCACAATTCCAGAGAAAACATCAAACGCGGCCATTTTATGTGGACAACATTTTATGAAATCCGTTATTCATTTGCACAGATTTACTGCTAAGCCGTTCCACATTCACTCATACAAAAATTGATAAACACGCTCTAATTTAAAAGTAGAAAACCGCGTCTGTTGATTAAAGAGTTTCGTAACTCAGTTGCTGTATCTATATTCCAAAGAAAATAAAACGCAGACAGTTTAATTTTCGAAACAACACTGCGTTCATAAGCTATATGAGTACAGATTAGCGTTACATAGATGACAAACAGTAAAACTCATAAAAAGCAACATTTGTTTTTAGTACTAGTTAAAAAAGCAACTATTGGGCAAAAAAATGTGCAAAAAACTGCCAATTAAAAGTTGAAAAATAAAGCTTGAATTTTCATAAAGAGCCGAAACCCGGGATCGAACCAGGTACCTTTAGATCTGTAGTCTAACGCACTATCAGCTAAGCTATTCCGGCTTGTACTTTCTTTACTTAAAAGTCTAACTATTGATGACTGGTAAATACTATGTAGCGTGAGGTAACATTTATTTGGATGTGTCAACCTGATTTCCAGAGATAATCATTGGTAAACCATTATGTTTTAAAACGTATAAAATTCTTGTGAAAAGGAAGTCTCGTGTCACAATGTGTGCTAAGTGATCATTGCTAAAACCACGATTCCCCTGCACGGTCCCAATAAATTCAATATATCAGTTATTTATAGTGACGGTCACGAAGCGGTGGCTCAGATAGTACAGTTTCCGATTATTAATCTGAAAATTGACGGTTCGAGTCCTTCTCCGTTTTTTTGAAGCTTCCATTTCATCAGTTTGAGATGGATTTAATGCGCTGTTATTATGTGCATATAATAGATTATATAGGTATGTAGTGCAGTGCATATAACATGGCGTTATCAGCAGACTAATGACCGACACATTACTACAGCAAAGGTAAGAGCAAACACACGCACACAACACAAAAGGTAGGCATGCTGTCAGGTAAGTGTGTTAATTTACAGATTCTGCAAATCCTATACAAACCAAGTATAAAGTACCTGTTGCGCTGTGGCGCAACAGGAAAAATCAATGCTAACAACCTACAGTGCAATACGTGAAGGAACGCCAACATATTTACAAAGACTCTTTCTGTTGGCAAATTCATCACACAGCCAGCGACATGTCTATTTGTTGATTCTGCCTAAATGTCGAAAAGAGGCTATGAGAAAATTCACAACTCTTTTCTTAATACAATCGAATAAAATGGATAAAAATCTAGGAAAAGCTGAAACACTATCTCAATTTTTGAAACTTCAGAATAACTTTTAACTTACACTAAACTAAATTATTTGCTGTCCAAGGCCCGGTTTCATAAACAATGAATTGCGATTCATTAGTAACACTGGTGCAACATCGAAAATCGAGTATAAGTTGACCTTTACACAATATTTCTGCTGGAAATTTTCATGACAGATAGCCAATATGTTACACCACATGTGGTTCAAATCTCACAATAATCAAGTTATCCAGTGAAATCTATAGCTAACTTTAAGTCATTCATTAGTTGCAAATATTAGTGAATTTTTTAGAACCACTAATAATTACTAATATTTGGGACTAATGAATGACGTTTACTTAGCTAGACTTTTGTCTGCATCAAGCAAATGTAACAAAAGTTTACACACACATTATCTAACATATTGGCAATATGTCGTGAAAATTTCCAACTGAAGGATTAAGTTAACGCAAAGTTATAACTTATTTTCTAGCTAAGTTATAACTTATTTTCTAGCTTATATCAGTGTTACTAATGAATCGCAACTGATGTTTTATGAAACCGAGCCCAATGCGCAAATAACTGACAAACTAACTAACTAACTAACTAACTCACTAAATAACTCCAAAGCTATAACTCACGCATTTTCGACAATAAATGTTTAGTAGTAGTAGTAGTAGATAAGTATTACAAAATAACCAAAAAGAAAGCTGTGGCAGTTATATGGTCGGTGAAACGGTGTCGTCTTTTTTATAGGGAACTTCCTTTATAATTATAACAAATCAGTCGGGCCTAAAACGGTTGTTGAAGACAAAAGAGCTAGCTGGACGACGAGCTTGGTGGGCAATGGGATTACAAGAATATTCCAACTCGATGAACATCGTTCACCGCTCAGGTCCGAAGCATGCAAATCCAAACTCTTTGTCACGCGTGCTGGGCGTATGTAATGCCCAGATTATTCGTTCAGCTATGCTAAGGTTAGCTTAAGAGCAGAATAAAAACCCGAAACTTGAAAGAATGATAAAGTTTTTAAAGGATGGAACTTTACCCGAATGAATATATGCTGCCAAATACACTCAACAATATGCTGTCCAATACAAGATGGAAAGCAGTTTACCGTACAAAAAAATGGACACAGTATTGCCAACAACCTCCAGTTATGTAGTAATTCCAAAAACTCTTGTGATAGACTTCATTAAGATGCACCATGATGATCCAGCTAGTGGACATTTTAGATACGAAGAGACAGTGGAAAAAAATATTCGCCGTTCTTTTGACCGACTATGAAAAATGACATCAAATCTTTCTGCAATATTTGTTTACCCTGTGCAAATCGGAAGACCAAAACAATACTAGAGACCTGCAAGTACCAGTGAAAGAAAGGCCCGTTCGACACCGTCGCGATTGACATCGTTGGTTTTCTGCCACAAACTTGATGGAAATCGTTACATCATCGTCTTCATGGACTATTTTGCAAAATGGCCAGACCAATTCGCCAATGGCAAAATGGCCAATTCGATTCAAAGAAATTTCAGCATAAAATGTGGCGAGGACGTTTGCAAATGAAATTGTATGCAGACATGGAGCACCAAGAAAATTGATAAGCGACCCTGGATCGAACTTCATCAGCTCACTAGTGTTAACCCAAAACTTAGCGACAGATGTCTTTGCAAGTTTTTTTAAAACAACAGCATTCACATTACAGCAGGCCATTTGCTAAAGTCTAAGTATATAACGGCCATTACATTGACCATTTGCCGTTTGTGCGCGATTACAGTTACTGTGTTTTTGTTCTTTCTAGAGAAGGAACTATTGTTTTGAAACTAACTGTTCGAAGCGTTAAACACTTCTGAGCAGGCTGCATGGCCTGTATGTTTTGTGTGTGTTTTCAGCCTGTGAGTTGCCTGCTCATTTTTGTCTGCGTATATCCATGAAAATCAATAGTCGATGTAGAGTGTTGTGGTGTAACTTTTTCAGCCGCGGCACCGTAATGTTTCACCAGCAGTATATAAGAGATCCTGGATAACACTGTTTATCGCTGCTTGGAGCTGATGTGCTCAGCTCAGATCAAAGCGTAATTGGGGCCGAATGGCTCGCTGCAGCGGGATACTTAACATCCTGCACCACTTTTTTGTAAATGTACGTACATACGTAGTTAGGAAAGAAGGTAGGTGGTAATTTTGGACACGCAGTGCAATTTATAATAAGCTAGGCAATAGGGTACGTAAGTACGGTAAGTACTTACTTAGGTAACTTAGGTACTTACCTAAGTAAGTAACTACCTAGGTAAGTAAGTTACGCAGTGTAGCGGACAGTAGGGGAATAGATACAGTTCAATTAAACTTGAAAGTTTATTTGAAGACACCGGGGAAGGAACATTGCCCCTTTTGGGGCCTACTTGTTTTAGTTCTGATTAAATCCAGTGCTAATTTTATTCTGTTGTTGTACACACTAGGCAGTTTACCTAACTGTTCACAGGACTAAGTGAATATTAGGCACTTACATATGTTATACGAGACCTCTGACTTCTAACTAAACTATACGATAAGTTCCGTAGGTTCACTGATTCTACTATCAGCACAATATGAACAATAGAAAGCATACGCTGAGGGTGTGACGCAGGTACTTGCTGATAGACAGTGACGATACAACAATTTATCTACTTTCCTGACTATGTAGGATCTAAACTCGACTCAAATCAGCTCGGTGGGGTAGATGTCGCGTGTAAGCGTGCACGGCGCACGATATTTTACCGCCCCCCCACCCCTAGGCGCTATTTGCGCTGTTTGCGTTATTATAGTGTCCAGCTCAAACACGCCCCCCCACCACCCCCCGCTATTTGCGGTATACACCCTATGACAGGTACCTGAGGGTGATGTTTGCGCTATTTAGGCGCTATTTTGTGCTATCGGCTATTTTATTGAAAACTTTTGTACTTTTTAGTACGTATAACATCTCTGAATTAAAATTAAGAAGTTTAAAATTCTTTTAAAGTTTTCGTTTGTGTTTTGATAGACGATATTAAAAATAGCGCATATGGCAAAACTATAGCGCATCAAAGTGCTATAAGCGCCATTTTTTTCATAGGCTTAAAAAATAGCGCTTATAGCACCTGAGGGTGCTATTTGCGCTATTTAAGCCCGGTTCATAGTTGTCCGTAAGGGCTGTCCGTGTCCGAGTCCGTGTCCGTAAGAGTAGTTTGATTCACAGTTGTCCGGATGTCCGTAAGAATTTGTCCGTGAGTGTCCGTAAGGCCTGTCCGGATGTCCGTAAGGTAAGTTGAATTCTGTTCAACTTTTGTCCGTGTCCGTAAGGAATTAGCCAATCAGATTGGAGCCTTTATAGTCACGTGTACGTTTGTGCACATAAAATTCCTCCGCCCATAGTAAAATAATGTTAAATTTTTCGTAATTTCAGCTAAACAGCTTGCTTTTCATGAGTGCAGAACGTTTTTATTGATTTTTTAAAACTTGCGTTCACACACTCGTCTGCTGCACAGCAAAGATGTTGGTGTTATTTTTTATGCATACGCATTGTCCGAAGAGTGTCCGTAGCAGTATGAATTAATGCTGCTGACGGACACGGACACGGACAAATGTTACGGACAACCTTCCGGACACGGACACGGACTCGGACACGGACAACTACGGACAGTTCCGCATTACCTACTATGAACTAGGCTTTAGGCGCTATTTTGTGCTATTGGCTAATTTATTGAAATTTTTTATACTTTTTACTACGTATACGATCCCTCAACCTCAATGAAAAATAGTTTTAAAATGATTTTTAAATTTTGGTTTGTCTTCTGGTCGATGATATAAAAAAATAGCGCATATAGCAAAACGATAGCGCATCAACGTGCTATAAGCGCTATTTTTCTCATAGTTTAAAAATAGCGCTTATAGCACGTGAGGGTGGTATGTGTGCTATTTGGGCGCTATTTCATGCTATAGGCTAAATTACTGATAATTTTTGTACTTTTTACTACGTATACGATCCCTCAATTAAAAATAAGAATTTTGAAATTATTATTTTAAAATTTTAATTGTATACAAAATAAAAGTCTAGAAGGGTAAGAAGATTCAGTAGGCGCCTATCGGTTTCGGTAAACTGTTCAGTTAATAAAAATTTTCGGTTAACCGGTTAACCGATAACCGTGCCCATAGTGTTTGTGACCGGCCGCGTAAGCCGGCAGAATTTTTGGACAAAACCAATTGATCCAAATCCAGAGTGTCATTTTGGCATAACTTGGCCTGCTGGATGGTTATGCGGGTCTAATTTTGTCAGTCGGTTGAATTTGGCGGGCCGGCCGGTGTTTCTAACTGGCCGGTCGGTCGGCTAATTTTGACCGGCCGGCCGGCGACGGCTTTCTTTGGCCGGCCGATCACGTGCCCACGCCTACTCAGCAGAGAGCTTGTTTACTAAGAGTTTTTGGTTCTCTCTCGTGCTCGAAAAACACAGTAAATAGTTATAACACTTCTTGCAGTTACGAATTGTGATCAAAACTAGCAAAAACTAGTATTAATCAGGGGGTTCGTTAACTCTGTTTTATTACAATAGTAAAGTGATTGGAGCACGTGAGGGCACCTGCATGCTGATTGGAGCACATGCAGCAAGAGCTCACTTCTTATTGGTCATTTATGTAGATGTTTAATGAAACTTAATGGGCTGAAAATGACGAGCGCATCTGCCTGCGCTAGCACATAGGCAGGTTGAAGATTGTCTTACTCTTCTTCCATATAGAGTAAGAGTAATACACTATTTATGTACTCTTGCTGCTTCTCACAACAACTACAAAACATTCTTGTTTGTAATCATCCATACACCGGATTGGATTGCACCAACAAAGAATAGCTCGAGAAAAGCAGGAATAAAATAAGTTTTCATTGCACCAACATTTAAGCTAGAGAATAGTTATTCTCGAAGTTGGGGAATAATCATGTTTATTGAGCTTATAAGTTGTTTACTTAGCATGAAAATAATTAAAGAAAAGTTTGAAAATGTTAGATTTCGGGTTTTGTTCATCATCAGGTTATTGACTTGTGTCAAGTCGACGCGCTTTCGGTGAGTGGACGAGAAACAAATCTGCTCTCACAACGAATCTGTAGGCGGGGCTTATTCCGGCATATTCTCGAGCTCAATTGGCTGTCTGCTAGGCTGTGACTGGATAACAACAAGAGTGCATAATAAGAAGAGTATGCCACTCTTCTGCACCCCAGCTTGGCCGCCGCGGACATGCTGCGACCGTTATCTCCCCAAAAAGGCCACAACTGTGGGGGGGTACCCCCCTACACGAATGAAGGCATAGCCCTCAACTGTGGGGGGGGGACCCCCCCCACAAATCAGACCATAGGTCTCAAACGTGGGGGGGACCCCCCCCCCACAAATGAGGGTATACCCTCAAATGTGGGGGGGGACCCCCCCACGTTTAGTGCAACCTAAAAAATGCCCCGGAGACGCCCCGCCGCCACTTTTTGAGGTGAAATTTTGTTCCTAGGGGTACTTTGAGGTGCTGAACTCGAATCTGGGGCTCATTTTTGTCACCGCGGACCCAGTTGACCCCCACGGGCTACAGTACCAACTTGGGGTCATTTTTTCAAAAATCGAAATTTTTCATGTGTAAGTGAAAAGAATCCGGAGTCCACTTCCGTTTAGGATCCTCTTAGACTTAAATATCTTAGGCGGCTTTCTTTTCCATACTACTATTCGCTACACCCTCTAGGCAGCAGATTTTTACGAGGCTTTGGTACAGGCAGATTATGTAGTTACGTACAATTCTAACGGTAGAAAATTTTTTTAACAGTTTTTTTGGTGAAAAGCGCATTCTATAGGTTTTTTGTGTTTCTGAATATTCTGATCCTTGGAAGTCCAAACAAGTAAATTTTTGGTTTTTTTCTTTTATTCACCCAACAGTCCGAAATTAGAAATTTACTGAACCGTTTTTCATAATTTTGGCACGACTTGATTTCTCTTGACATCATAACTTTGAAACAATTACAAGAAGTAGGCCCAAAAAGAGGGCAAAGTTCCTACCCCGGTGTCTACCTTTCAGGTTTAAATAAATTGGTTCTATTCCATACTTTACTGTAAGCTACACTGCGTACCTTACTCTATTTTATACCTAGCTTATTATTACCTAACCTAACTACGTAGTACGTACAAAAACAGTGTTGCAGGATGTTAAGCATCCCGCTGCATCAAGCCACTAGGCTCAAAAGTTACGCTTTGATCCGAGCTGAGCACATCAGAGGGCCCAATTTTATAAAGATTTCAACGGCCCGTTGAGCTCAACGGCGCCGTTGAGTTCAACGGAGCCGTTGAAAATTCTCCGTTCAAATCAGGCGACTATTACTATTTTGTTCTAAAGTCTTTCATTTTCACCGACATTTCATTCTAAAATGTGCACTGGAAATTTCAACGGAGCCGTTGAAATAAAATTGGATTTTATAAAGCCTCCGTTGAAAATTTTCAACGGCTCCGTTGAAAAATTTCAACAGCAATTTTATAAAAAATCTATCTCTCCGTCGAGCTCAACGGAGCCGTTGAAAATCCTCCGTTCAAATCAGGCGACTCTTACTATTTCGTTCTAAAGCCTTTGAATTTCGCCGAAATTTTCAACGGCTCCGTTGAGCTCAACGGGCCGTTGAGTTCGACGGGCCGTTGAGCTCAACGGACCTAGGAGCTCCGTTGAAAGATAAATTGATTGGAGTTTAGGTGTTATTTTGAAGGCTGTAGCTCAGCGTTTACAAATTCAAATACAAGCGGTCTTTTGCATTAAGTAGAACTATATTTTACCTAAATGTATGCCATGCCTTGAAACTTAACCTTTCCTTCTTTTTGCAGTATTAACTGCTAAAATGAAAAAGGTTCTTTCCAAAATATCAATTTTTTTACAAAACGTTTGCGCCACAACCTGCGCCACAGCTCTAAATTATAGGATTACCTGTTGGAACTAAAAGTTGGCAAGGTTTTTGACATTATTAAAATCCCTACGTGTCTCTACCGCTTTCACCTATTCACAGCAAACTTCTTTGTCCATTATCTTTAACGAGCGAGATTGCGTTTTTCCGCTTTAGAACCTCCTATTCTAACTAGGGCTGGGCACGGTTACACGGTACGAACCGTGTACACGCGTGTAACCGTGTAAACGCTAAGCGTGTCAATGCACAATTTTTTGCCACATATAAGAAAAAGGAAAAATGAAATTACGTTTTTATTTTGATTTTAAAGTAAGCGTCTAGATTTTTCACAATTTATCATTATTGCTATGAGCACTTCACAGTTTCTGCACAGTTTCAGAGTTCAAACAGGTACTACTCCATAACCACTCAAGTAATTTGCACTAAATTTTGTGTGCATAAACTACAACATATGTCCCTTTAGTCTGTTTAAAAAAACTAGACAAACAAAGTAATAATTGTGGCGAAATTATCGAATGTGAATAGGTTTTCAAAACAGGTTTTCCAACTGCGACCTCACTGCTAACAGTATATTTCAATTTTGATGAAACTTGGCGAAAATACTTGCCTTAACATCCCATTTGCAAAATATATAAAGAACAGTGTCTTATCTGTTGCTGAAAGAGTTTTACAGTTGCGCAAAATCGACTACTTTCGCGACACTACGCCCCTTTATTAACCCATTCAGTATTTCAAAATACAAGATTTATAAGTTTTCTTAACGCTTCCGCTTTGCTTCAGAGCGTCATGATTACTAATAATCGTTCTATGATAGAACGAATTTCGTGTGAAAATTTCTACGCTGAGCTCAACAGCGGAGCCGTTGAAATTTATAATCGTAATCGTTCTATGATAGAACGGATTCTCTTTGAAAAAGCCTCCGTTGAGCTCAACGGAGCCGTTGAAATTTCAGCCAATTTTATAAAGGCTCCGGTGAGCTCAACGGCTCCTTTGCGTTCAACGGCGCCGTTGAACTCAACGGAGCATTCTAATGAAATTTTAGCCTTTATAAAATTGAAATTTTTTCAACGGAGAACTTTCAACGGCCCGTTGAGCTCAACGGGCCGTTGAAATCTTTATAAAATCAGCTCTAAGAAGCGATAAACAGTGTTGTCCAGCGGTACTTAAATACTGCTGTTGAAACATTACGGTGCCGAGGCTACAAAATTCTGTCACTGTTCACTATTGTTACAGACAGCATACTTGCATTTATTGATTGATTACGTACTTGCATATACGCAGACAAAAATAAAGCAGCCAGCACCCAGCTGAATTTACACGCAAAACATATAGGCGATCAAGCATATGCAGCAGTGTTTTGCACTGCAGCATCTATGAATCAAAACAATAGTTCCTTCTCTAGAAGGAACAAAAATTGCCAGTAGGCCACAACGGGTTGCCGGGTTGTAAGTCGGACCCTCTATTCTAGCCAGAGGACCCTCTATTCTAGGCGAAGGACCCTCTATTCTAAACAGAGGACTCTCTTTAATAGGCACAGGACCCTCCATTTTACGCAGTGGACCCTCCATTCTCAGCAAAAGATACAATGGCACACAACCCCTTACTGTAGTAGCCGCTGTAGTAAAGTCCAACACGGTGCGAGGCAAAAATGGACCTAAAGTTTGTGTTCCGCGGATCATAGTACAGTACTACACCTAACACTACCAAAATCTCAGTTTCGAAAATTTCACGCCTTAGGACCTCATAGAGGGGATACCCGGAGTGGGTCACAGGGGGGGCCCAGGAGGGTCCTAGGCAAAAATAGACCTCAGATTTGTGTTCAGGGGCTCAAATTACCCCGAGAAACAGCAAAATCTCAATTTCGAAAATTTGACCCCTTTGGCCCACTAAAACATGGTACCGTTGCGGAAGGGGGCTTGGCGGGGTCCACGAGGGCTCTAGGCAAAAATAGACCCCGGATTCGTGTTCAGCACTTTAAAATACCCCTAGGAACGAAATTTTACCTTGAAAAGTGGCGGCGGGGCGTCTCCGGGGCATTTTTAGGTTGCACCAAACGTGGGGGGTCCCCCCCCCCCACATTTGAGGGTTTTCCCCTTATTTGTGGGGGGGTTCCGCCCCACGTTTGAGACCTATGGTCTGATTTGTGGGGGTCCCCCCCCCCACAGTTGAGGGCTATGCCTTCATTCGTGTAGGGGGGTACCACCCCCCCACAGTTGTGGCCTTTTTCGGGAAATAATGGTCGCAGCATGTCCGCGCTGCTAGGCCACAAACGTGGCCAGTGTCACACTCTTCCTATTATGTACTCTTGATAACAATGATGCAGCCAACGTTTTGTTGGACAGCTAGAGAATATGTTATTCTCGAGCTATTCTCTAATGGTGCAGGGGATAAGTTGGACAATTATTCTGGAAGAAGTTGGACAAAATAAGAATAGCTCGAGTATAAGTTGGTACAATCGGCCGATAGCTGTTAACCATTGTAACTCATTCGGCTTCACTTTTCAAACAGCAGCATAGGTAATTATCTGCTTCCTGACACTGATAAATACATACCAACTCTAGAGTTGGTAAAATCGGTATATATACCTCAACAGTGAATAAAACTTTACTTGTTAAAACCAATTACAGAATGGAAGTAATACAGCAATATAAGTAACCTAATAAAGTACAGCATGCGAAAATATGCGAAATTACAAAAGGCAAATGCGACATAACAGCACACAAGTCAAAAAAACAGCTAAAAATATCGGACCTGATTCATTCATTTTTCAGCATTTTTAAAAGGTATAGAGAAAATATTTTTTCTACTTGAAATGCAAGGTTACTCACACACGATGTTATGAAATATGGCTCTCCGCTTAAGCAAACGCGACCCCCATACTAATTGTCCGTAAAGGCTGTCCGTTTGTTATAACGAAAATGTGATCACAAAATTGGTTACAGAGAAACTTATGGTGAAATTATTCCTTTACCACTAAAGCTTAACCGCAGTAGTACACACATAATCTTATGCTGAAAACAATAAAATTTTGATTGTCGCACAAAAACTGTTGTACCTAAGACAGAACGAAAATAGTGATTCCATATAAAATTTCAGCCATACAGAGAATATACGAAATCATTGCCTCGCAGTTTAAACGTTAGTTGCTCCAGAAACTGTTAAATTATCTTTCAAATAAAAACCAATTATATACTGTAACAATCTGTTGCATAATTGAGGGCGTCGGATTTCATCACTAATCCCGTTGCCTATACTACAATTTCACTTGAAACCGACTGTACAGCTCACACAAAAGCACAGAGTTTGCGTAAACAGAGTATAGTCATCGATAACTAGCAGGTTACATGAAAATAAGCATGAAAAAATATACCGATATCTCAATTTAATTACAATCTTCTACACGTAACCAATTTCAAATCAGCTTGTTCATACCTGTCCATGTGACTGCTATTTTTCAAAAAGAAGAAAAAGCAAGAACGTAATTTACAGCAAATTCGTCAAATTTGTTAAAGACGTTCATATGAGTAGTCAAATCACATCTTTTCTCGATTTTGTGTTGAAACTAAAGCAAGCCAGAGCCTCTAAAGAGTAAGAATGCCTTTTTACCTGATGAGTTGTTACCTATTTATTCATTTCTATCACTTCAGCAATAATGTACTAAAATGTATTACGCAGAATCTGCGCGCTGATTGGTTCCTTTAAGTTTTGGCCAAAAAGTAGGTCAACTTCGACAACTCTTCTTTTCTCTATGTAGTTCTGTGTGAGACACTACTATGCACTCTTAAAATCAAATGCCGATATTTACACTAGCAAACTTAACACCACACCAGGTCTGGAGCGATGTTGGTTTGGTGCAAGTTTTGTAGTGTAAATTGGCATTTGAAGTTTAGGAATGTGACAGCAAAATCTACAACAACATAAGCCCGGTTATTCACAGTGCTAACAGCAAAAGCCGCAAAAGCATTCATTTATAAAAAAACAACACATTTTGATACAAATTATGTACTGTGACTACCGCCTATAAATAAAAAAAGTGGACATAATGTTGAACATTAGGCTACCTAAAAAAGTACAATTTGTACATTGCTACTGAATTTTCGCTTTCAGCTTTCAATAAGGCTTTCAGCCACTTTAACTGTTTTTGACAAGCTTTCATTTTTGACTAAAATCAAAACACGTCAATGTCTTTTTATTTTTTTTTGAAATAATGTAGTTAAAAAGTTTTCTCCTCACTTTTTCCATTAGTAACCTTTTAACGTTAAAAGGGCGATTAAACACTAACTGCCTAACGCCGATGCTAATCTTTGGTACTTGAATAAAAATCTTACAGCTTCTTTAAATGAATCATAATGGTAAGATAAATTCTACCCATTACTGCATTCGTGCTCTGTAAATTTTATCCCATATATTAAAGTCCATAATGCAAGTTTTGCCCTGCATTAAAAATATGTATGTGGTGCAATTAGAGTAAACCAGTACGAGTCATCTACTTAAACTACAAAACAGTAGTTTCGTGCAACTGTTTCTGAATGAATCGTTTAATAAAATTATTACTTACTCGAAAGCATAAATTAGCTATATCTGTCTTAACAAAACCCCAGTTGCAAAGTACAATTAAATTTGTTGACAAATCACAAAAATCTTCAACCATTGTGAATCATTTACAAAAAACGCCTATAAGTTTCTATGAAAGCTGACATAACAAATAACTAGATTTCCATTGATAAAAATATGTAAATAATAGCACCAGCTATTAATAGAAAACATAATCGTTCGGCACTTAGCTTTTAACCGTTCCTAAAATACCTCCCCTTAACTTAAACATAAGCAAAATTACTTAATAGAACATAATTATATTATCAACGAATTTCTATAGAATCTACACAATAACTAAAAAAATAACTGCAATTTACTCAACACAAAAAGATTGCTAAAAAGATTTAAAAGGTCTGAGGAGCTAATTTTCGAAATGTCAGACTGAAAGCTGTAATTGTTGTCTAGAAACCAGACATGACTAACAAATCGAACACAATTTAGCTTAGTGTAAAAATATATACGTATAGGAAAGAAAACTAAAAAAAACAGGAATTTAAAACGACGGTTCCTCAAATCTAGCCCGGAACCCAATTTTTTTTCGTAGACTACAAAAAGATAAAAAATGCTTAAACAAAATTTGCTTCTGTATGTATTAACATAACGCACTATTTAACTGAATCTATACTTAAATTACTCCATAAAATACCCCCAGCTTATAAGCTATTTATAGCTGAATATATGCGAACACTATCCCCGTAGAATTGTTACAATTATTACTTTATTTGCAAAAAAAATTCTTCACCATAAAAAATATGTCCATAACTTTGCCGACAATTAATACGGTAGTCATTGCGTCTACAAAAACGTCACAAGGGAAAAAACTGCGCATGTTGTGAAAGTACAATAAGGTCGGAAAGTACTGGAACGTAACCTGACTTAAGCACAAAGCCCCTCCCACACAACTAAGACACAATTTACATGTATGACATGAAGCCATCGTTCTAGCTTTAACGACACCGACTGTGTGTAATATTTTTGGACAACAGAGTAAGTCATCTATGCACTATGCAGTATTACCAAATCGTCAGAAAACAAACTGCAAAAATTAAGATTCTTATATTATCGTATTTCGTGAACAGAAAACAGTAGTTAACAACACTACTATAAAAATACAGCAGATACAGTACAGTACAGTTTGCATAAGGTTACAAAACATGGCTACTTACATTTTTCGCGTTTGCTACATTAGATAAAGAAAAGAGCGGTATCTATTTTAAAACAACTGTAAAATAGTAGTCTCATATAAAATTCAACTTGAATATAATAAAGCAAAAGCGAAAAATTAGTTCCAAGTCACCGGATAAAGCCAAACAACCAATAAAATGGAAACATTAAAGTCTGAAAATACTTGAAAACAAATGGTTACATAGTTATAAAAATTGTCTAAAACACTGAAGCATGACAGAGCAGAGATTGATACAATTTCTAAAATCACATCAAGAGTACACTACTAGCTTAAACAGTTACTTAGTAATGTACTCTTGCTTATACTATTCAGTAATGACATACACACAAACGCAAGGACATCACTTTAGCAACCAGTTTACAATTAAAATCAGTATTATGTTTAAGTCTAAAACTCTATAAAGTACCGACAGACATATATCAAGAGTACAAACTGAGAGACAGCTAACTGGAACTGTCTTAAACTGAGCTAATGCTCTTGGTCTTCTAACCACCAAAGTGGCTTTGAGTCACACTTACCTTCAGTAGTTGTAACAATGCCATGTACTGTTGATACCTGAGGTTCGATCGTATACAAATAGCAGTCAAGCTGATTGCACATAAATTCGGCAAAAACCAACAAGAGAAAGAGTACATTTTCCACTATGTACTCTTGTTAAAAAACATTTAGTTATTATGGCAATAAAGTTTTCTTACTACACTCACTACACTAGAAAAATTTCAATAACTTCGTAACATGGTATAAAAATTAGCTGCAAATCAATAGTATTTATCGTTATTCAATAAGTAAATACTATTCATTATGCAATTACTAATATGGAAAAAACAAAATGAGAAATAGAAATATAAAGTATTAATTACATTTACAATAATTACTCATTCCTATTACATAAAGTGCAACACTGCACAAAAAAGACAAAGACACAAACAGAAGCATAAGCATGCTAACATTACAGTACAGGCTTATACAAGTCACGGTTTAAACTTATCAACAAAAACACTTAAGCACAATGCTTTATGCTATAAACATATTACAGATTATCAAGAGTACATATTGTCTCGTTCTATCTAACGGAGGGGGGCTATCTTCTGGGATTGGCGTAAAGGGGTTTTTGTCTAGGCCAGTACTGATCCTGAATGGTGAAACCGTCAATGGTGGCGGAGAGATGTTTTGAAGGGATAATGCTGAACTGCTTTCCACCAGAATCGTACCTGAAGAAAAACAAATATACAAAAATCAGCGCAAAAATTGTAAAAAAATGAAAACGAAGGAACTTTTCACAAACAAATATTAACAGGATAAGATTAACTAGATTAACTTCATAACTCAACATAGAACACCTAACTCAAATTCATAAAATTTTGCAAAGAAATGCAGATTGCAGATGATACGGTTTACAGTCAATCTACAAAGTTTCATTAACTTTCGCTCTTATGTTGAGTTACTTAAGTTAGTCTAGTAAATCTAATCCAGTTCATATAAGTCATGTAAAGACCCTACACCAAAAAATAATAAATACATTTTTACAAAATTGTATAATAACGATCTCAAAAAAGGGTCTCTGATTCCCAAAACGAGACCAATCAGGTGTTTACATGTAACTTCAACCACAATAAACTAACTTGTAGTGGTCTTGAAGAATTAGATTCAAAACAGTCAAGATTCGGTCTAGTTGCTCAAAGCGATTAACGCGCTGGTCTGCAGATCAAGACACGAATTTTCGTATTCCCCCTAGGTCATTTGTTGCTGTACTGTCATTTATCCACCTGTCTCCTCGCTTTCTTGCCACGAAATCATCAAGCAAAACTTGGGCACCGTTGCACGAACATTTATCAGTACCTTGTTGCACAAAACACTAACACTAATTATGTTATCACTTATCAGTTATATGTAAAGTATCAGTAACATGCGTTGCACAAAAATTATTGATAATAATAACTTTACTGACACTTATCAGATATCAGTGATCACTTATTCACTTATCAGTCTTACATAAATTGCATTGTAATCAAGGAATTACTGATAAACGTCGTGCAACGCTACTGATAACACTGAAATAATTTTCTCCAACGTGGCCTAGGTCAATCAAGCCGAAAATCCTATAAACCATTTATTCCAGCCTACTTGAACATAATGTTAATCATTCCCTCGGTGACCGTTTTGGGCCCAGTGCCGTAGATTTTATGGGCGCTGTCCGACACCTGATCCCAGCTGAAGACGGCTCGAAACTGGCAGCGATGGTCTCGGAATAGCACCAGGAAGTGCTTGGAATCACTCTTGGCCAGTTCCTAAAACACGATTAAAAGCATACATGTAAGTATGTAACAGCACAAAAATTTTGGGTACCCCGCCCGCCCTGCCTTGGTGGGACCCCCCTCCTTTGCGTCAGCTCATTTTTGACCCCCCTCCCAAAAATGACGTAATTTTTACCTTTTTTGACCAAAAAACACCGACTTCAACAATTTTTGGCGAAACTTTTGGTAAAAATTGCTCAAATTTCACAAAATAATGCAATTGTTTCAAATTTTGGCCAAAATTTTACTCCCGCCAGGACCGTCCCCCTTCTTTCCCTCTGGCGGGACCGCCCTCCCTCCCTCTGGACCGAACTTTGGGGCGGTCTTCCCCAAACTACATGTATAATTCAAAGTATAAAGGTAGCCTATAGATTATTATCCTTCAATACACTCAAGTAATAGTGTCAAACAATTACACTTCAGTCTTTGCTTAAAGCTCTTCAAACTTTGCTTAAAGCAAGTTTATGCTTGGCAATTACAACCAAGCTCCAAAAATAACTAAGTATTTTATAATCAAATTTGTATCTTATATTAATACTTGCACAAAAACTTCCTGCAAGTCAAAATTTAAAAAATTAACAGCTGCAAAAAAATGAGCTTAAAACCTGTATGAGCTTAAAACATGCGCTTGTCAATATTACATTATAACTTAAGCTCCCAGTCCGTAAAAATAACTAAGTAATTTGCATTGAAATTTGTATCTTACACGTGCACAAACTTTTACCGAAAGTCAAATTAAAAAAAACATCTGCTGCAAACTACCTGCATGACTTTCCGTCTGACTTCGTCGTTGACAGCACCGGCAAGAACGCTGTACTGCAGGGCGTTCAGGATAATGGAGCGATTGGATTTCTGGGACGGCTTGACGTACAGTTTGCAGCCTGAAACAGACATTTTTTAGTGGATTACAGTTACAAGTAGTCACAAATTCATTAGCTAACCGGCAGATAGTTCGCAAATTTTTCCTCTCCTTCAGCAAGGCTCAACACGTGTGAGTGTGCGTGTGGTTTTTAAAAAACACTTAAATATAGAGTCAAGTTTGGGTTTAAACTCTGAGGCTTAGTTTTATAATTTTTGCATTTAATATTCTTATGTGATGAGCCTTAGTAGACTTGAACTAGAGCTACGCTATTTCGATCGGTCAAAGTTATTTCCAGATAAACACAAAATTAAACTTAAAATTTAAAAAAATCCACGGTCCTTTATCATCAACATTGCCTTATTATTAGCCAGATACTTTTTACTTAATCTCCTGAAAGTCAAGCCTTCAGCCCCAATCAGCAAAAAAACACGAAATTCAAAAAACAAAAAAAACAAAAAATTCAACTGACTCGGCTCAGCGGTGGAAACTACGCCCGCTTCCTCTGAGCCCTGAGAGCCAGAGTCCACACGATCTAGTCCGTCAAAGGAGGCGGAGCCAGCCACTAAAAAACAGAAAAAACTAACACAATTACCATTTTTTTATTACCTGCCAGTATTCACAAAAAAATCCATTGGAAAATTCGGTTCACGGCTCACATGCGCCACAGCAAATTACAGAACAAATACAGCTAAAATGTACTAAAGTCTGACCAAAAAATGCTAGACTCTTGAGACAAAATAGGTGGCGAGATTTTTGTGACTACTCGGTGTACTCTACTGCTTCTAAGTCGTTCTTTTCGAAACGAAATCACGTGTTTCTGTTTCGCTCAGGGCCCAGCCATTTTTTTCAGACTATGTTACTTTCGCACTCAGTATTATAAGTTTCTTCTTCTTAGCTACAGTTTTCGTGACAATGTCACTGTCACACTCATGTTAATTATTATACTTCACTTTTTTAAAGCCAAAACGCCAGTACAGCCGAAAAGATCTGCATAAAAATTAATCTTCCGTGCACATACTTTTTACTTGACCCAAAATTGTTTTTTTAATTTATTACACCCACCTGTATTGGGAACGTTCATATCCTGTACTCTAAGCATGGAACCAGTGAGGACTTGGGATTTGGGGCGTCCGGAATCAGGGGGCTGGGAATGACCCCTGAAATTGCCCCCCTTGGGCTGACGGGCAGAGGCAGGCTGGCTGGGGGGTGGGGCTATAGGGGGTGGGTTTTCCAGCATATCTTGTTCTGCCTTCTTCTTTAGGTATTGCTCAAAGACTTGCTGACTGAAAAAAAAACAAGCAACAGTTCGTTCAGGCGGCAAAATTATTCATTCCAAAAAACCAATTCATTCATTCATTTCAAATTTTCAAGAACAAGCCATTCACAAACCATCACAAAAATGTACAAAAATTGTAATAATGTCATATTTTCGTAAAGGACAAAGAGTGTACCCACGAGTCAAATCTTAATACAATGAAACTGTTAACTCGGTCACTTTACTATCGGTATTCTCCACTTGACAACAGTCAGATAGCATCCATTCCAGCTAAACCGCCCAATCAAGAAAACAATTATAGCTGTGTAACAGTTGGAAAGATGGCTGGGGATACTTGGGATCGGTAACTAGACTATTCGTAGCTCACCTGATGCCCCGCGCTCAACCAACTAAGCTATCAGCCCAGCACAGCAGTTGCTGTTACGAGTACTTTATATACTCAGCTGATTAACTCATCTGACTGCTACTACCAGTATCAGCCAATCAGCTGTTTATCCTGTTACACTTCTTTTCCCATAAGAGAGGCCGGAATCCCGGGGGCTCCTGATGGCACACGTCTCGGGATTCAACCGAAACAACCTGGGCGGTAGTCGGGGATTGCCCGATCAGTAGCACATATCTCGGGGTTCGACCGAGCATACCGCTGGCAGTCGGGGATTTCCCGGTCTTCCGTGGCCAACTATATACCAAGAAGCACACCCGGTCCAAGCTCTGCTACCAAATGTAACAGTTGGAAAGATGGCTGGGGATACTTGGGATCGGTAACTAGAAAGATGGCTGGGGATACTTGGGATCGGTAACTAGACTATTCGTAGCTCACCTGATGCCCCGCGCTCAACCAACTAAGCTATCAGCCCAGCACAGCAGTTGCTGTTACGAGTACTTTA
Organism: Trissonchulus sp. WLG1_4; assembly: GCA_030248245.1. Lineage (NCBI taxonomy): Eukaryota > Metazoa > Nematoda > Enoplea > Enoplida > Ironidae > Trissonchulus > Trissonchulus sp. WLG1_4. The sequence goes on from JASANF010005276.1 coordinate 69,191, forward strand.
TATACTCAGCTGATTAACTCATCTGACTGCTACTACCAGTATCAGCCAATCAGCTGTTTATCCTGTTACACTTCCGATAGTCTAGTTACCGATCCCAAGTATCCCCAGCCATCTTTCCAACTGTTACAAGCTGTACACAAAATGAAAGATAGTACTCTTGATACTGTCAACACAACCAACCGTTTCATTTTCTGTTCCAGTTTCCTGTTCTCTTGCTGTGCCAATTTCTGTTGCTCTTTCTCAAGCCTTTCCAGCCTCTGTTGCTCTTGTCGCTGTCGTTTGATTTCCAGCTCCTGTCGCCGCCGCAGCGTAGCTTCCAATAACTGTTCCTTCTTCATCTGCATTTCCGTATCCTAAAAATAACAACAAAAATTTTATAAAAATAATTAAAACCAAAAATAAACAAACATTGATAATATTATTGCTTACGTATTTTACACCCTTTTACAGCAACAAGTCTGTAACCTCACTACCTCTCTAAAAAACGCATTAGACTTCGACTATTCAGCGTAATATTCTATTTTACCAAGACGAAAACCGGTCGCCCATGGAGTGGGTAAGCGGTACAGTTTGAGACTCTCTGAAACACTTGACAACAAAAAACCTGACAGGACTTGACTCTTGAATCACATTAACGTATAATAGGGGTATGAAGGGCCCCCTCAAATCAAAGTGCCTAAGGGAAGGTCCCAAAATTCGGCCGGAGACCCCCCCCACCCGAAATTTTGACGCCGTAACATCTTGATTCGCTTACTTTATTAGTGAGACTGCCGGCCACAAAGGCCACAGCAGGAGAGCCCTCGCGCACCGGTGGTTGTTCCAGTTCTCTCGCTGGCGGAGTTTGTGGCTTGGCTGGCGCTTGAGCCTTCGTCGGAGTCCCAGTGGCAAAACGGCCAAACGGCGGTGCAGATTTTCGTGGCCTATCATCGCCAAAACTTATCTCCAAGGCCAGCCCGCTTTGACCCTGTCCGGCTATCGTTGATTCCAGCGGTACCAAAGTTTCCGGTTCTCCATTCAAATCCCCATCTTGTGGCTGCTGTCGTTCCGGCTCTAAACCGGGCGGTGTACCGGCAACCGGCGACAGAACCGGTTTCTTAGAGTCATCAATTTTCGGCACCGATTCCGGTCGATTCAGGGGTGAGTATTTGGTATAGGTTTGATAGCGATTTGCGTCCGTATCCAGGCTATCCTTTGTCGTCTCATTCCACTGCTGTGACATTGTTGACGCCACGGCCGGCGTCAAATTTGACGCTGACGCAGCGGCAACAGCGCCAAAATTTGTCACATTACCAAATTCCAGTATCGGATCCTGACTACGCGCTGGCGACTGATCATCATGCAGTCGAAAGCCATCCTGCTTGTTAGTGTAGCGTAGTAGGGTGGGCGAGGGGTCTTGATGCAGCGCTGGCTGGCTGGCGGCCATACTATTGACGCTAAGCTGAGCGGCCGAATTTGACGCTAAGCCTGGCGTCAAGCCGCCACTGCCGCCGCTAGCGTCGCCGCCCAAATGGCCCATACTCGTCATGCCCTCAAGCCGATGCAACTTTTCCTGATCCACCGACAGACGTTTCATTTGATCCTCAAGCTCTTGTATTTTGCGCGACAGCACCACATACTCACCGCTGGCGGAGTCGGGGACCGTGGAACCAGACATAGTGACGCCGCCACCGCCGGCCGGCGCCAGATTGGCTCGATTGGGCGAGATGACCTGTGCTCCGCTGCTGGACGTAGCATAGAGACTTTGGGTCATAGCTGCCGACATATTCAAGGGTTGGGGCTGATCCCCGGCCCCTCCTCTCAGATTCGGACTGGCCGACAACGGGAACCCCCCCTGGTCTTTCGAGGCAACGGTCGAAGCTACCATCGAAGGCGAGGTTTTGCCCATAGCCTGAAAAAACGCAGCCTTCCCTGTCTCTTGTCGCTGGCGGTTCAGCAGGGCATTTAGTTCGTGACGCTTGGCCTCATAGACGCGACGCTTTTCCTCCAGATGAAGCCGGATGCTGGTGAGAGAGGAGGGGGGGCCGCCACTGCTCAGACTCATGATATGCTGCTGACTAGACTGCGGGGGGCCGACAGCGGCCGACTGACTGGTTGTCTTTGGCACATTTGAGATTTCCATGAAACTGGTGGTGGGACTTCGCTGCGGGCCCCCACCACCCGACTCCCTGCCTCCGCCCAGCAGACGATTGGCGGCTTGATTTGAGCAAGTTTCACTGCTATAAGTGCGACCATAACGGGGATGCTTCAGGGAATCAAGGCTCCTGGAAACAATATTACAAAAACATATGATCACAATTGAATGAAAAGAATTTAACATTTTTGATATCTAAAAAATTGCTTCATGACGATTGGCATAATTTTTAAAACAACAACTTATTTCTGTACATAAATTGCAACTCATTGCACAATAGTGATCCTCAGAACAGTGCTATTAGCCCGCAGCAAAAAAAAGTGAAATTGTGACAACAATACCATCCATTACTGTTCATGTTGTCAAACAGTACGAGCCAGCATTCAAAAAAATGTAATAGACACATAATATAAAATATGGAAATAATATACTTACTGTACTGTAGCCAGAGAATCCATGGAATTCATTAAAGACGTAGCTCCACCTGAAAAAAACAGCAAAAATAGTACATGACTTACGAATTTCAAACTTAAAATAGGCTCTAGACTGGAAAATTTTAACTCTGGCAGCCAGCATCTATCTCGAGTCTCGACACCACAAACACTGCTCGGCTACAAGACGCTCAATAATTCAGAAAAATTTCCACGATTTGCACACAGCATTGAAACCTGACTTCCTGCTAATCTGCTGTGACAAATCTGCTGAGACGGAATGCCTGCAGATTAGCCCAAAGAAGAGCAAGGATAAAAATAATGTAAAGATACTCAAGAAAACCCACTAGAAGTTTGAGTGTGGCTTTCGTTGGCCATAAGGTACGTGACGAAAAGTAGAGTACAAAGCCTGAGACAACTTGGAATCTTCCAAGGTCGACATACATAGCTAGCCCGGGTCATACTTTGTCTTAAGAAAGAACACTGATATAGGGACAAGGACGAGTTTGGGTAACACATGTAACGCGGTCAAAAGTAGGGGGGCCTCTTCTTAAAAGTTTCGCAAAACTGTCATTTTTACTCAAATTTCCCAAAATTTTCGGGACCCTCAATTTGGGGGTCACCATCCTCCCCTCATACATGACGGGTCAGCTGTTGAGAGACAAGGCGATGTCTTTTTTTGCACAGAAACTGGACCTGATCATAAACCTTTCATACAAAAAATTCAAAATTTAGATGAGCCTGATTTTTGGCATTACTTGCAGGACATTTAAAGTACCATTAACCAAACCACACATTTATGAGGGCCTCCCCCCCCCCATCGAGGGGTCGAGGGGGTGGGTCCTAAAAATTTGCGCAAAATTTAGTAAAAATGGCACTTTCTTGTCAAAAGTTTACAAAATTTAGTAAAAGTAAGGGTATTTTCGGCCGATCAGGAGGGGAGGGTCCCCAAAATTTGGCCGTAGAGCCCCCCAAATTTTGACCCCGTCACATGTACGCTTGTAACGATTGCAAATACAACAGCATTATTTAGTTCAACTTTTTTTACAACTAACTTGGAGCTATATCTTTTGGCATGAGTTTACGAACATTGGGCTTTGGCGGTCTGCTTGAGCTGAAAAGTTAAAAAAATTAAACATAATAGTCTAGCAAAAATGCAAAATTAAAAACTAATCAATAAAAAAATCACTCGGTGCTCTCTCCAGGGCCCGATTTATCGAAACAAAATGTTCGTCGTTGAAAATTTTGGATTGATCGAAACATTTTCAACGACGAACATTTGATTTTCAACGACGAACTTTCAACGAGGAACATTTTGTTTCAATAAATCGTGCCCAGAAGCAATTTTTATAGTCTCATGCGTCCATAGCTGAACCTTAACCAGTAGCTGAATTTGTGCCTTACGCAAAGTCTGATATTTCTCTTGGCCACAAAATTCGCTATCAAAACTCTGCTGCTATCACAATTACAATTCTGCTTCTATCAGTATTATCCGCCTTGGGATCCTATTCTAAACTGGAATGCTCAGATTAGATATTTATAAATCACACAGCATCAGACAAACGTAATGCAAAAAACTCACTCCAAGATAGTCGAAGTAAGGTGAATACGGCAAAGTTTCAGCTGGCTTATTGAATCTCCTGCTGTACTGTTCGTACAATAAAAGTCTAATCCGCTAAATCCAATTTTTAATACGCCCTAGTCAGACAAAACTGAAGTCTGACCAAAAAATGCTGGACACTGATACAAAACTAATCACGCGATTTCATTACGAAACGAACGAATTGCAAGCATCAAGAGTACAGCGAGTAGTCACAAAAATCACACCACCTGTTTTGTCTCAGGGTCCAGTATTTTTTATTGGTAAGACTTTATTCTGAATCAGACATAAGAGCGGTCTGAATAATGTCAACCATAATTCTCCACTGTGCTTCTAGCCGGAGCAGTCCTGTATTTGTATCAAATAATTTCATATCAAAAAATCACTAAACAAAAAAAAATTAAAAAAATAAAAAACCCATCGTACCTGTCATTTCCGGACCTTAAGTCTGGTATGCCGACCGGGCGGGCGAGGGAACGTGGGTTGGCGGCCACAGCGCGAGTGCCACTGGTCTGGCCATTGGTGGCTGCGTTGCCATTGGCTGAAGCTGCAAAATTAATCACGCTTACTTACTAAATTAATTATTAATTTAATAAAATAAATTAAATACAATAAAAACTATATCACTTAATGACATACTGTTGAATTTGCAAAAAATACACACTGACACAATATTATGTGCACGTACACACGCCTGAGAATGTCAAAAAGTAAGGCAGAGAAATGCGGACTGCAACTCATTCACACAATAATATGCAGTTTATTTACTTAAGGGGGTAATGTCGTTTTCGTGGTTTTTGACATTTCAGTGTAATTTTTGCGCCCACAGAACTCAAGCTAAAAACGGACTACGGCTTCGAAACTTTAACCACATTATCTTTAGGAAAATATCCCCACCCGTTTTTTCCTTTTCTAAAAATAGTTTGTAGAGTCGGTGTTATGGGCATTTGAAAATTTTAGAGAAAAGTCAAATTACGTGATTTTTGCACGAAAATGTCATTTTCTCAACGTAGAAACGACTTATCAACTATATCAAAAAAACGGGTGGGGATATTATGTCAGTGCATAACTGCAAAAAGTTTAGTAGTTGTTGGCTGATCTTGAGTTTCATAACTGTGGCGCAAAAATTAGTCAAAAAAACCGCTGATGGGGTGTATTCAAATGATTGCAGCAGTAAAATTCCAAAAGATAATCTGCTTTTAAATATAGGTTTTTTAAAGCTAGAAGGTGTAAAAAAATGTAAAAAAGACCGCTCTAGTTTTCGTTGAGGTTAAGTGCAGTTATGGTAGTTTAAAAAAACACCTAAAAACGCAATTACCCCCTTAATTCACGTTTGTTATATAATTCATTCACAAGATTTAAATTTTATGTTTTAACTTTTTGACGTTATCTACGCTCTAATAAAATTTAGTTTTTTTCTTATATTATCTCACCTGCTATGACTTTGACTACGTTAACTTCTTTAATCTCGTATTTTTTAGGCTTTGTCAACTACAATATTCCTACTGTAAATCAGTATAATTCCCCCCAAAAAATAATCCAAACCGCCGTGTACGTATAACAACCATTTGAAACACCGAAAAAAGCCTCCTTTCCCCCAAAAAAATTAAGGCAAAAACTCACTTTGCCCGGCCATTTCAAAGGCAGCAAACAAATCGGTCAGAAAGGCGCCGATATTGGGCTGGAAGGATTCGTGTACGTAGAGAATGTCCTCGTAAGCGAAATGGAAAATGGAAACGGGCAGGCTGGACTGGCAGAAACGCTCCACCAGGCAGATGTTGCGCAGACAGTCAGCCGCCTGCATGGGCTCCACAAAACAAATGTCTGAAACGGGGTGGGAGGATTAAACGGATTAGATGCTGGATTAATAACGGATTAAATACTAGATTCAACGGAATAGAAACTGCATCTAACGGATTAGATAATATGGATTAATAACGGATTAGACACATTGTGGATACAACGGATTAGACGCCGCATAAAAACGGATTAAATACTAAACTTAACCTTAACGGAATAGAAACTGGCTCTAACGGATTAGATACTAGGCTTGACGGATTAGACACTGGATTTAACGGCATAGCAGCAGGTTTCCTTTAGAAAAAAATGTCTATTGTCGAAAATGCATGAGCTATAGCTCGTTAGCGCATTAGACATCATTCGTCGTTAGACATACATTAGACATCGTCTAAATCTCATTTACTCTAGATTCCGCATCATGTTCGTGATAACGACACAAATACAACATCCTGAAATAGGCTCACAATAGATTTTTCAGAAGCACACCCGTAAAAAATGTTTCAAAAACCTTAATATAGATACTTCTGGCTTCTAAAAATTGTGCTTTTTTAGCTGCAAAACTATGTCACATTACACAATATCCATTCAAATTACCGTTGAATTTTAATTTGTTAGGTCTATAAAATGAGATTAAAGTGGCGATACAGCAAAAATCAAATATTTCTTCATACATGTCCTCCATTTCTGGAATAATTGGAACCTCGCAGCCACTCTAAAAAATTATTATATATTTATATTAATTATAATAAATGCACTTTAAAATTTAACCTGAAATAACCATATTAATTCAATTAAAAACAATCAAACAAGTTTGCTAAAATATTAAAAAAAATGTCTCAGTATTTAACCGTCCATGGTAAAGCTAACAGCACACCCTCAATATGATGCAGTTCAGACACAAAAAAGCTTCCTTCTAACCCCGAAATAAAATTAGATCCGTGACCAATTTTTACCGACCTGTTCCAAGCGATCTCTCATCACACCGCAAATTTTGTTGACCCAAAACAGCAGGGCGTCTTCTACGTCCATGGGAACTTCGCTGCTATGAACCTGGGTGTGACGTCTACAAAAATACAGAAAAAATACGTTGAAAATTTGAAAGTTTATTTTTTGCTTCAAGCAATATTAAAAATATTGCCGATTGTCGAAACTATATAGCACGACATCAACTCAATAGCTCGGTCGGTATAAGCAACATTAGAAATGGTATGAACTTGTCGCAAATTACGCAACAACTTTCACATGAACAAAAGTGAGGTATCTTCCAGTTTGTGATCGCTAAAAACAGAAGTTTCCTAAACCTAAGCCTGATGCCTAATTCTTCAAGGGGCAGATACGGCAACCCTGAAAACTTGCAACAGTCACAATATTAGTGTCACACAGACGGCACAACAGATTTTCAATCACCCACTTTAAGAATGCCCAGGGGTGTTGAATTCAAGATTGCAAGAACGTGATAAGCCAAACCCTACTTGACAGCCTGTACAATGCGATCCACAGTGAGCATTTGTCGCATACTGGCTTGCATCAGACCGTCAATCATTGCAATATGGGCGCCCTAGAAAACACTTCTCCAAGTTACACATTTTTTTGACATTTCTGTTGTCCAAACAGGCTCATACTAATACACAAAATATCATTTACAAAAACACAAAAGTAAAAACAGCAGATGTAACAATCTACATAAAAAATCATCATAATATTGTGAAAACACTCTGTTCGATGTCATCACGAAAATTTTTTATTTTTATTAAGTCTGTCAAGGTTTAACAATATATATACCTAAAGTATGAAAGTGCAAAAAAAAATATATTTTAGGTTACCAATTTTATTGTTTGCCGTGTGTCTTGTGTCAATTCGCAATATTCAATTAGTGTTCTATGTCAACCCTATGTCAATAAAAAGTATTTTTACCAAAAACCACTCGTCTATTCACGAAACTGTCACCAGAATGGGCTTGAAGACGACCAAAAAAATCACACAAAATTCTAATACGTAATATATAATTAGGGATGGACCAAAATTCGGGATTCGGTATTCGGTTTTCGGCCGAAAAACAGGTATTCGGTATTCGGTACCGAAAAGTAAATTTTCGGCCGAATACCGAAAAATTAGGAAATCAAGGAAATTCCAAATCAATGAACGTTCAGAATTAGAACTCATTTTATTAGTCCTGCAATTAGCAGTACACTTCGAACTGAAATGTACCCAAAAAATGAACGCTGTATTCTGTATATTAGCTAATGCCGATATATACTTGTGTTAATTTTTCATGGATGCTTAAAAGTTTTTTTGCTCTCAAGACTAGATTCTGACACGCTGTACTGTGCGGCGTCTTATCATCGCACCTTGAGCCTTCTTTTTTTGATGGACTCTGCTGAAAGCTTACAAGCAGTTTCAAAACTGTCCCACTTCACCCCTAAAACAACCCAAGACCCTGGGACTGTCGGGGTGAAAAGGGACAAACCCTATGTACACAGATGTACATCAAGGTCTGGGGAGAGGGCGGCTCCCGGCCCTTGCAGATTTGAGAGTCTGGAGCCCCCCTCACCTTTGACCCATCGGGACACACAGGCCACCCTCCTTGGTGCTAAAAAAACGGTGTCCGAAAACTCTAAACTCGCCGCAGATCGCTGTAAAATGCCTCAGCAAAAAGCGAATAAATAGCTCAAAATATCCAAATTTTGCAAAACATGCCCATTTTTAAAACAAAAATTAAACATTCTTGCGTTTTTGTCAATGCAAGCCCTCGAAACGTCGGGACCAGCCCCCAGACCGAGACACCGTGTACATGTATGCCTATGTACATACCTCATCCAACTGCGGTCAGAGATCGCTGAAAGTCGTGTAGTTTTTTTGCTAGTGCTTATTGTGCATTTTTTATAGTATTATTCTTCGATTCTATAGTATCGACTTATTCTTCGACACATTTTGCATGGATAATTAAAATCAAACGTTTGCAAAAAGTTCATATAGCATATATATTTATATATATATAATATATATATATATATATATATATATATATATATATATATATATATATTCATACTAGCGAACGGACGGAGGCAGGATTTTTGCTCCGGCCGGAGCCGGAGCCGGAGGTAAATTAATTTGCCGGAGCCGGAGCCGGAGCTAGGTCGAAATTGATACCCTTATGATGAAAAATTTTCTAATGTTTAATAAAAATCTATCATCCATCTTCTTCTCGATCTTACGATATCTTTACAACAACTTCATCATAATGGCCAAAAATTGTATACATGTATGCAGTGGCAGTGGCGTAGCCAGGAAAAAATTTCGGGGGGATGACTTTTCATTTCTGAAACATGTTAAAATGCACTTAAGTTCGATTTTATCGCACAAAACGACACATATTTCGAAAAAAAACAATGGTAACTTTTCGAATAATCGAATGCAAAATGCTAATGCTAATCGAACGTAAAATGGGACCTCCAGACACCGAAATTACAAAAAATGGTGGAAAGAAAGGGTCCAGAAGCTAACGATATAGCTAAATTGGAGAATTTTTCAGTTTTTTAGGCCAAACTTGGTCAAATGGAGATGTATCAGAAATTTTTTCGACCCGGGAAATTAAATGCAAATCACGTCAGAAGCAGAACGTCATGCAGAGGCTTTGGTTAAAGTTATTAACAAAGAAAAGTAAGCTATTAAGTTGCAGGGGTCTGGGGGCGGCAGCCCCCAGAAAAAATTTTTCCAATTTTTAGACCGAATTTGGTCAACTGGAGACGTATCACAAACTTTTCCGACAGAAAATTTAAAACAAAAGATGGTAACGTCGCATCAGACAAATGTAGCATAATGTACTCGTGTATACATGCATGATGCATAGGCTTTGACGAAAGATAATAACAAAGAATAGTAAGCCACAAAGTCGCAGGGATATGGGGGTGGCAGCCCCCAGAGAAAATTTGGGGGAAATTTTTGATTTTTAGGCCAAATTTGGTCAACTGGAGACGTATATATCAGAAATTTTTCAGGCCGGGCGATAAAAACCAAAGGGGGGACCCTTGTTGACAATTTCTTCAAGTTCGACCAAAGGGGGGGTCGCGACCCCCACTGGCTACGCCGCTGAGTATGGGTCGTTCATAGAATTTAGATTCAGCATAAGGTATATACTTGTAGACATGCACAGGCTTTGATGAAAGATAATAACAAGGAACAGTAACCAACAGAGTGGGAGGGGTCTGCGGGCGGCAGCCCCCAGGAAAAAAGTTCGAGAATTTTTTGATTTTTAGAGGTCAAATTTGGTCAATTGGAGACGTATCAGAAATTTTTTTTCGGTCGGGCGATAAAACCAAAAGGGGGACCCTTGCCACTCTTACTGCAATCTAGATGAGTATGGGTCGCTCAGAGAATTTACCTCCGGTTCAGCATCCGGCTAATTTTTGAATGGCTCCGGCCGGAGCCGGAGCCGGAGCCGGAGGGGCCAAATCCGGCCGGAGCCGGAGCCGGAGGCTCCGGCCGATCGCTAATTCATACGTAGTATTTTAATATTCTGCATCTTCCAAACCTGAGTAAACATTCGCCAACTTATGCTTGACAACTATATATTCGGTATTCGGCTGAAAAAGAAAAACCGAATATTCGGTATTCGGTGAAATTTTTTTCGGTCCCATCCCTATAATATAATATACGTATAGCGGTGAAATTTTTTTCGGTCCCATCCCTATATATAATATATACGTATAGTATTTTCAATCCTACCAGTTTCACGGGAGCGGTTTGTCCCAGAACCGTTTCATTAACGGGTTTCTCGGCTCCCGAGCCTCCGTTTGCAGTCCCGTCCCCGGGAGTTCCCGGAGTCCCACTGGAATTGTCCCCGACGTGAATGCCGTGCCGATGCAATGTCTGTAGCACAGCCGTATGATCGGCGGACAGGAATGAGTTATCACCGAAAATCTGGGCGGCCACAGTGCAGTAGAGTTCGCCGCTGGTTAAGGCATACATCACTGGGGGTTTCAGGCACAAGTCCCCCTGAAACAATTATGATATATACATACAAACAACTCTAAAAAAACCTTCCTGGATAGAAGGGAATGGCACTTCAGGAAGTGAAAAAAGTCACTGATTAGTTATTACTTTGTTTTGTAAATGGTCAACAGAGTAAAAAACAACACATAGCCTGGCAAAAGCTTGATCGGAAGTAAGATTCCGTTATACATAAGCTCAACTCTCAAGTAAACAAGCACGTTTTGCGAGTACGGTTAAATAAGACACTTTCTGTGTGTCCCACGAGTCAAGAAATGAACATAAAAAACATAAAATAACCGATGCAGCCTTTAAGAAAAATTCTAGTTAGTGTTCTTCCACTTCAGCCTTTTGTCAAATTGACTCACATTATCTGCCCTGTAAAGCGGATTTTTCAGCTTAGGCGGGCACTCCGGACCATAGGCTTTCATCAACAACCATTTAACGTTGGCTTCCAGCTTGTGCTATACAAACATAAACAATGCTTATTACAAGACAGTGTCAAATAAAGATTGCGTCAGTTTGTCATAGCTCATATATACTATATAGATAGACGAAACAAGGTCCAATTTTTGGGTGACATCTGTGGCTAAATTTTAGGAACCCCTCCTCAGATCGACTAGAAAATAAATATGAATCCTAAAGTTGCCAAATGTTTAAAAAACTCATTTTACCCATGAGGGTAAACCAAACCCCCTCATCTTCACTGCGTGCACATGGTAATATATATACAATAGATTATAAACACAGTAATAACAAAACAAAACTACTTTTCATATATATTTGTGACAAGATATATGCACATAGGGGAGGGGGGTAGGGGGGGTATCCCCCCCCCCTGAGGGGGGTCGGCACCCCCCCCCTCAACCCCCCACCCCCCCTCTGATGGCCAAGAAAGTACCCCAAAAATGCGTAAAAATTGACTAATTGCACAAAAATTTCGCCTGCGGCCAAAAAAGTACCCCAAAAATGAGTTGAAAATCGAAAAATTCTGAAAAATTTTCAGCTGTCGCCGAAAAATGGCTAAAACTAGGGACCACCCACCCCCTTCCGCCAGGGGTCCGGCACCCCCCCCTGGCCGATTCCCCGAGGACAGTCAAGCACGATACACGAGAACAGTCAAGCATAATTCTACGAACCTCTTCGAACTTATAGTGGGTTATCGGGACGATCTGTGACATCTGTGGGTCGGCATGTGTGTAGTCGCGCCCAGTATCGGGCGTGGGGGCTGCAAAACTCATCACGGACTCATACGCCGAGCCTTTCAATACATCTGTAAAATAACACTACTACTACTAATCTCATACAAGTTAAAATACATACCTGCTGCAAACACATGGGAAACAGTAGTTTTCGCATACTAAGAAAGAGCATGAGCAACATTTGCCTTGACAGTTGACGGTCTGGCCTTCCTCCACGGATGTAATCACCATTTAGGTGGTACCCCTGGCTCAGAGCTGAACAATCGGACATGAACACCGGCACCCGATAGTCGCGGAGCCTTAGCGTATCGTTCGAAAACAATGCTAATTTTGGACGAGAGTGGTATTAACAGCACGGGCGGTTCCAGGATTTCGAAAAGGGGGATGCAGCCTTGAAATTTTTCAGTTTTTTCTGCGGTTTCACATCACTACGGCATAATTTCACGTACATTGTGACGTTAACAGTAGCATCGAAACTACATTCCGTATTACTAAGTGTAAACAACAGTTAGCCAGCAGGGGTCTGGGGCAGTAGCCCACAGAAGCTGAGCAATTTTTAGGTTTTCAAAAGATTAACCAGCGGCGAACTCTACTGCACTGTGGCCGCCCAGATTTTCGGTGATAACTCATTCCTGTCCGCCGATCATACGGCTGTGCTCCAGACATTGCATCGGCAAAGCAGTGACGCATAGAGGACGATTACAGTAGAAGCCCGGAACTCCCGGGGAACAGGAAGCTGAAAACGGAGGCTCAGGACCCGAGAAACCCGTTAATGAAACGGTTCTGAAACAATACGCTACCGTGAAATTCGTAAAATTAAAGATATCATACCTGTGTATAATATATAGAGGATGAGGAGACAGAAAAAAATTTCACCGCTATACGTATATTATTCTATCGGGATGGGACCGAAAAAAATTTCACCGAATACCGAATATTCGGTTTTTCTTTTTCAGCCGGATACCGGATGTGTAGTTGTCAAGCATAAGTTGGCGAATGTTTACTCAGGTTTGGAAGATGCAGAATATTAAAATACTACGTATGAATTAGCGATCGGCCGGCGCCTCCGGCTCCGGCTCCGACCTCTGGCCCCTCCGGCTCCGGCTCCGTCTCCGGCCGGAGCCATTTACAAAATTAGCCGGATGCTGACCGGGGAAGATTCTCAATTAGAGCAACCCATGTTCATGTCAACTCCATCAAGAGTCGCAAGGGCTCCCCTCTTGGTTTTATCGCCCCAAAACAAAAAAATTTCTGATACCTCTACGAATGACCAAATTTGACTCTCAGAATAGAAAATTATTTGAACTTTTTTTCCTGGGGGCTGCGCCCGCAACCCCTGCCCCACTCTGTTGGTTACTGTTCCTTGTTATTATCTTTCATCAAAGCCTGTGCATCTTTCACGTATATACCTTATGCTGAATCTAAATTCTATGAACGACCCATACTCAGCGGCGTAGCCACGGGGGGTCGCGGGGGTCGCGACCCCCCCTTTGGTCGAACTTGAAGAAATTCGCAACAAGGGTCCCCCTTTCGGTTTTTATCGCCCGGCCTGAAAAATTTCTGATATATACGTCTCCAGTTGACCAAATTTGGCCTGAAAATCAAAAATTTCCCCCCAAAATTTCTCTGAGGGCTACCACCCCCATATGCCTACAACTTTGTGGCTTACTATTTCTTTTGTTATTATCTTTCGTCAAAGCCTATGCATGTATGCAGGTATATCTCATTTTCTGGTGCAATTCACCATTTATTGAATGCGAACGTTACCATCTTTTTTGTTTTAAATTTTCTGTCGGAAAAGTTTGTGATACGTCTCCAGTTGACCAAATTCGATTCTAAAAGATTGGAAAAATCGCCAATTTTTTTCTGGGGGCTGTACCGCCCCCAGACCTACTGCAACTTCATAGCTTACTTTTCTTTGTTTAATAACTTTAACCAAAGCCTCTGCATGACGTTCTGTTTCTGACGTGATTTGCATTTAATTTCCCGGGTCGAAAGAATTTCTGATACATCTCCATTTGACCAAGTTTGGCTTAACCAAGACTGGAGAAAATCTCCAATTTAGCTATATCGTTAGCTTCTGGACCCTTTCTTCCACCCAGTTTTTTGTAATTTTGGATGTTATGGAGGTCCCATTTTACGTTCGATTAGCATTAGCATTTTGCATTCGATTATTCGAAAAATTACCGTTGTTTTTTACCGAAATATGGGTTTTTGCACTTAAGTGCTGCTGTGCTTAACTGCAAGTGCAACTTAAGTGCATTTTAACATGTTTCAAAAATGAAAAGTCATCCCCCCGAAATTTTTTCCTGGCTACGCCACTGCCACTGCATATGTACATGTATATATACAATGTTTGGCCATTATGATGAAGTCGTTGTAAACATATCGTAAGATGGGGAAAGAAGATAAATAATAGATTTTATTGATAAGACTTAAAATTTTTCATCGTCGAGGTATGATTACCACCTAGCTCCGGCTACGGCTCCGGCTCCGCAAATAAATTTACCTCCGGCTCCGGCTCCCGGCCGAAGCAAAAATCCTGCCTCCGTCCGTTCGCTAGTATGAATATATATATATATATATATATATATATATATATATATATATACTATATATATATATATATATGCTATAGA
>JASANF010005277.1:0-27599 GCA_030248245.1 Trissonchulus sp. WLG1_4
TTATAAGGATTTTCAATTATGATGTTTGAACTGATACAAGCTTCGGTCTTAAACAATCTAGTTCTCTACCAGGTTTCATGAAACGCTCGTTTTGCAGTATAGTTTTGTAAAATCAAAACAGTCTCATCGAAATCAGTCTGGATTCGAAAGGAGCTTGATAAAGTGATTTTAGATAAGTATCTTACAGGTTGGGGGTTACAGTGATCACAGTTAGTCTGTCCCCTTCATACTCCGGCTTTGCTGGATTGTGTCTCTCCTGTGATTTTGATTTCTGTGTTTGCTGTTTGCTACTTCGTTACAGCAAACATTAATAAAAGGCCAGTTTCTGTAAGTTAGAGTTTTTATTTTGTCTTCGGTGGGCAAATATGTTGCTGAATGCAGGAACACCGATTTATACTGTATTTTTGTTGCAGTAGTGTTTACTGTACAACCAGTGGCTGTTGTATAACTAAATTTATTACTTATGACCTTTATTTGTCTATATATCTATCATATGCACTTAATTTGAAATATAATTTGCGGGTTTCGATTTTCTAAAAACTGTTGCGAGAAGTCCGTATTGTAGGTTAATCACAGTTCTGCTCAAACTACACAAGTTATAAACTAGCCAAATACATAATAACAAGCAATATTTAGACTTGATTATTGAGGTAAAAATATACAGGTTGTATGCATATAAAGGGTCTGAAAATATAAGAAAACAGCACTGTATAATGTCACATGAAAGCTCCGGGTTAGTGCCTTTGATGACAAATTTTGAAAAGTTTGCCCCAAATATTGCACATTTTACACTTATCACAGCACAATGTATACGTACACACTTAGTTTGAAGCAAAAATTTGGGGGGCTTTGACTTTTGTGTAAAGAGTGTGCGCAAAAAGTGTTAGGTTTAGCACAGTTGTGATCAAACTACACAAGTCACAGACTAGTCAAATACATTATAACCAACAGTGACATAAACGTTGTTATTGAGGTGAAAATATACCGGTTTCATGTATGCAAAGTTTTCGAAAATACAAAACAGCAACACTGCATATTGTCACATGAACGCTGTGCGATAGTGCCTTTGACGTTAAATTTCACCGGTTTTGCCCCAAATATTGGACATTTCGCACTCATCGCAGCATAAAGTGTAACAAGCAGTAATATAGACTTGATTACTAAGGTAAAAATATACAGGTTCTATGCATGTAAAGTGTCTAAAAACATAAGTTGACTACACTGCATAATGTCACATGAAGGCTGCGGGATACTGCCTTTGACGTTGAATTTCACCAATTTTGCCCCAAATATTGGACATGTTGCATATACCACAGTGGAAAACATACATATAGACTTAATTTAAGACAAAATTTTTGGGGGCTTTGATTTTCGTCTACATACCACAGGCTAAAATCCAAATTTTGATCAATTTTTTTTGGCAAAAAATTCGTATGTTTGGTTCTAGTACTTGTAGACTAAAGAAGTTAGGGGAAAATTAATTATGCCATTAAAAAGCCATGTATATGTGTTGTATATGTGCAAAAAATTAAAAAGTTTCAGTGATGATTACGTGGAATATGAGCCGTTGAAGACTGTCGGTCAAAAAGTCAAAATTTGAAAAAGTCAAAAAATCAAAAAATGAGCATATCTCAGCACTAGAACATGGTAGAGAGCTCCGGTTTGCTTTAAATAACTTGTCTCGCACATGTCTAACATATCTGGAAATTAGAAAAAAATCGGAGACAAAAGTGCAAATTTGGCCACTTGGTGGTCGATTTTCTCAGAAATCGCGTCATATATATATATATATATATATATATATATATGATCTTATTGAGTGAAGTTAAGGTTATGTAAGTAAGTCTTCTTCGAAAAAACTTTTTGATATATTGTGTTGATTATTGGTTAAATAAGAACTTAAAAGTTGAATTTGATTAATTCGTTACAGTTACACATTGCGGCTAGCTTTAAGCGTATATTAGTCAAACCCAAAGAAGGTGTAATTAGGCTCAAAGTAGCCGTAGTTTAGCACTCTGGTAGGTTTGTCTTGGTTCCATTAACCTAGGTTCTATTCCAAACACACACACACACACATGTTGAAAACACGCACACAACCATTGAGGGAGATTGTTGCCAATATTATATATTATTATTGGAGCCTTAAAAGCAGCACCTGAATTTGTCCGAAACAATTATCATTTCAACTGTAATGTTCCGCAATAATATGGTGAGTGCATATTTTATAGTAGATTTATAATGCACTTATTTTTATTATGGCTTTTTAAGAAGGAATATAAATGGAATTGTCAGTTTTAGAGCTTACTGGCTGGCTTATAATGACTAGAGTTTGAGTGATTGCATTCCTGCAACAATAGTACATAGGTATTTTTCTCGCACTTTTTTTGCATGGTTGTCGATTTTTTTGTGAAATAATACCGATATTTTTTGGAACCAACTCCATGATATACCGTATTACACAGACACTACTTATTTTAGTTGTGGTTTTAGAATGGAATATGGGATTAGACGGACTAACCGGAATTATTAAATAAAATTACATTAAGCGGCTAAATTTTAGTCCATACATAGTCCAAGCCTATTTCTAAACTACCATTAGTCCAAACGGACTCAACATGCATTAGCGTGCACAAATAAGCACAATTTTTAAACTGCATAGTCGGATTAAAATTAATCCTGTAGTCCGGTAATGAAATGGGCCCTTGCTTTTGCTGATGCGGTTTGAATAAGTTTTGAGATAAAGTTTTGCAGTCTTTCGTTAAGCGACAAAAAAGTAGTTGTAAGATTGACAACTTTGGTAAATTTATGCTGAATTTTGACCTTACATTTCAAGTGGGTATTATTTGCTAAGCTTTCCAACACATTATCATAGAGCTTTTCAACCCTAGGGCCACGACCCAAACAAGGGCTTGTTGCTCGTGGGTTACTCATGACTCAACCCACACTGAGCAATTAGACCTCCGACCCACCTTTTACCCCAATCTTTAGACCGTCTATATACACTGGATGACTGATTGTTTTATGTCATGCCTAAAATAAAAATCTAATTTCTACAAGTAATAATCAGTAAACCATTACAAGTACATTTCTACGTGCAATTGACGTAGATATCTAGGCCCAAGTGTAGTGTCCTACACTGTTAACTTTGTTGCAAATTTGCCAACTTGGCCAACTTAAATGGCCAACTTGGCCAACTTAAGTTGGCCAACTCAACTTGGCCAACTTGGCCAACTTAAGTTTTTTCAAGTCAGTCAGTTAATGAAAATGAAAATTTAAAATGTAAACTTCGAGATTTGAACTTGACTTTATTTCAAATAGTGAAAGTATCGGATGTTCAAGTTGGCCAAGTTGGCCAACAGAAGTTGGCCAAGTTAGCCAACTTGAACATCCGATACTTTCACTATTTGAAATAAAGTCAAGTTCAAATCTCAAAGTTTACATTTGAAATTTTCATTTTCATTAACTGACTAACTAACTTAAGTTGGCCAAGTTGGCCAAGCTGAGTTGGCCAACTTAAGTTGGCCAAGTTGGCCAAGTTGATTTGGCCAACTTAAGTTGGCCAAGTTGGCCAAGTTGAGTTGGCCAACTTAAGTTGGCCAAGTTGGCCAAGTTGAGTTGGCCAACTTAAGTTTGCCAAGTTTGCCAACTTAATTTTGCCAAGTTGGCCAACTGAAGTTGGCCAAGTTTGCCATTTTTAAGTTGGCCAAGTTGGCCAACATAAGTTGGCCAAGTTAGCCATTGAAGTTGGCCAAGTTGGCCAAGTCAGCTGGCCAACTTGACCATTTTTAATAGCACAAGACCAGGACGGTGTGCCCCCGGATGTGCCCTCAAAAGTTTTTTAAAATAAATTTTAATGTCTTTTCAGATTTATTTATTTCTCATTATCCCACATTTAGGCAGAACAGTTAACAATTCTTCGAAACAAAACTAACTAACTATGTATATACATCAACTGATTAAGTTGGCCAAATTTGGCCATGTAGGACACCACACTTGGGCCGATATCTACATAGACTGCATTCGTTAGGTGTTCACTGCTACTGGAACAAATTGGAATGAATCCACATTCCACAGTAAATTTAGAATATGCAACATTTTTGTTGACATTAGAAACTAAAGTATACCATTGGCAGATTCAGGGGTGGGGGCGGGATGCGGTCGCCGTCGCTTCACTCCCGAAATTATGAGTATTACGTTGCTAAGTGGGATCCTATGGTTCCCACCGACCGTCGATATATGTCGGAATCACTAGTCAGGTTTGCAGCTTTAGGGTTCAACCCCAGGACCACTGACTTGAGAATTTGGGCAAAAAGACAAAATTCATTGTCCATAACGAGGACTTAACGTGCACTTGAAAATTGGGTCAGAAAATGCTGGCTAACAAGACTCGAGAGGTCGCAAACTCTTATTGACGGTTGATTAGGAGAAGTGGCGGGTGTCTCGAGAATTGCATCCTTAAATCAATTTGAATTATTCGTACGTTATAAGTCAGACAGACATTAAAGTTTGTTGAAAACAAATTAGTAGCGGTACCATTCAGTGCTTCTGAACGTTGTTGCTGCGGAGTGTTATCTTGCTAATTAGATCTACTAATTGATTTTTATACCAGTTGGTGCTAACGAATAATATTAGAGCACATGAATTAACGAACTTGAGCTCAGTTTTCACTTTAAGTTTCGGTTCACCAACTTAGTTTTTCGTCTTTACACAGTAAACAGTAAAACAGCAACAAGAAACAAAACGTGGTAGGCATATAAATATATATTGACCATAACCGTAGTCTATATATTACATGTAATGGGGTCAAAATTCGGGTGGTGGTCCTGAGGCCTCTCCCGTCAAATTTTGGGGACCCTCCCCTCTTGATACCAAAAATACACTAAATTTCGTAAATTTTTTCGCAAAAAGTGGAATTTTTACTCAATTTTGCCCGAATTTTCGGGACCCTCCTCTCGGCCCCTTGATTTTTTTATCGGGGGGTGGGGGGGGGGGGGGGTTGCGCCCCACACCATCCCACACCCACATATATATACATATACATGTACATATGAACCTAAAGATAACAGTAACTTTCTAAACAGACGTCTTATATCAATAATTTTAGGGATGAGTTTACGTAGTTATGTAGACGGCCGTATGTATTGTATGTATCTGTTGAAATTATCGGTGAATTGGAAAGAAAATCACCAGATCACCTGAAAGTCAAGTAACATAACTGTTGAAATAGGTTAAGCCACAAATTATTATATGGGTATGAAGTTTTATAAAAAACATAGCTTGCATAACTAATGAGCAGTTTTTACTGAACAGACATACTAATGCATTATTATCAGCTGCTGTGGACTATTTAGCAAGAAATTATATTGCTAAAACTTTTATAAAAAATCTAAATTGCCCTAACGTGCATATATACAATCTTGTTTGAATATAATAAATATAATATATAGTTGTAGCCTTATTAAGTCTATCAGGAGAGTTCACCCCTACTCTGCTTTCGCATTCGGTTACTGGGCAACCCAAGATCCTATGTTGGACACTTCACCACTGAACTCAGGGTTTTCCTCATATATACATCTTTTAGGTAGAGAAGCCTGACTGTGTTACACAAAGAGCACACAGTTGGGAGTATGAGTGTTACAGCAAGAGTATATACACAATTGTAGTTCAATTATGTAGAGGAGTTTGACAGTGTTACACCAAGAGTACACTATTGTGACCGTCAAACCGTTTCATTCTGAAAATATATGTACATTCCGCGTCTTACAGTGTTATGGCCAGAGTACATAAATGTGAGCGTGAGAGTCTTTTAGCAAGAGTACATTATTGTAAGAGTAAGAGCCGGAGAATGTTAGAGCAAGAGTACGCTGTTGACACGTGTTTCGTTTTCCCAGAATCCTGGCTTTCAGGTTATAAGCTCTGGGGTATATAATGACTCAGGAATTTCAGATTAATTAATAGACGAGTGACTAG
Organism: Trissonchulus sp. WLG1_4; assembly: GCA_030248245.1. NCBI lineage: Eukaryota > Metazoa > Nematoda > Enoplea > Enoplida > Ironidae > Trissonchulus > Trissonchulus sp. WLG1_4. Next base: position 5,971 of record JASANF010005277.1, read on the forward strand.
GCAGTATATAACTATTTTTTTCATAAAACTAGCCTTTATTATCCTAAACCTGCGTTTAGATTCCGAATATATGCTTTAGCAAATGTTTAGCTTTGTGTCATTTATATAATTGCAAGCGGGCTTATACATATACATTGCTACAGTTTCTGCTTTTTAGACTGCAAATTTTTCGATAACGCTATAAACTGACTTAATTACATTTAAATTGACGTTATTTCATGTCTATTTTAATATGGTTTTCGTGAGCTACTGATGACTACTGAAGGTAGTCGCTTGTCTGTGGTGCCGAAAACAAACGCCTTTAGAATTGCTCCGAAAAGATCACCAGCAAAATCGACTTCTTCGATCTCTACGACTGCCGTTACGTTAAACGAAGCCAAAACAGCCACGAATTTACGCAAAGCCGACAGTACTGGAAGCGTCAATACTTCAGACACAAACGGGGACTGTCAGACAAACGATAAATGCGATCCGTTGAGCTCAAATTTGAGATGGGCCGTTAGCAAATCGGATTACCACCTGACCACAGCGAATCTGGGAAGCGATTACGAGTTCAAACCTAGCCCGGTACTGGCCAGAAGACCTGCCAAAATGACCGCGACGGTGACGGCTGGTAGCCAAACGGCTGCTAAACGGTCGGATTTTGGGAAAATAGTAAAAGGAGCGCGACCCGTGGGTATCAGCGGGTCTGAAAAGCAACCGCCTCACCCTCATAAGCCAGCATATCAACGCTCCGCACAACCAAATGGTGTGAAATCGGACAAAAGTACCAAAGGTAGCTATATGAATGTAGTTTAATAAATTGTGCATAGGAATAGGATGTTAAATTTTTCGGGGGGGGGGTGCTACCTGGCCATACTTTGGGGACTGCCCCCCTGATCGACCACAATTACCCCACATTTTGCGAATTTTGTAAAAAAATTATGCTTTTAGTCCAGGGGTGTTGCGGCTCCTATTTTTCCTATTTTTTCCTATTTTTTCGACCCCCTCCTATTTTTTCCTATTTTTTGAGAAAAATTCCTATTTTTTCCTATTTTTTCAAATTTTCAATAGAAGCAGGTTTTTTCGGGCAACATACTGGGCAAATGCTCACGATTTTGAATTTTTTCTTACCAAAATTGAAAATTTGATCAAATTCTGGTCACCGCTCCAAAAGGTCCCCCCTTCGGTTTTTAGGTCTTAAATTTCTGATACGTCACCAGTTGACCAAATTTGGCCTAAAAATGAAAAATTCTCCAATTGTTTCCTGGGGACAGACGTTCCCAGACCCCTACAGCATTGTGGCTTGCCATTCCTCGCTATTATCTTTCATCAAAGCCATTGCATGTGTGCACGAGTGTATCTTATTCTGCATTTACTTGTCTACTACACTGTCTAATTATGACGATCACTCTTTAGTTTTCATTTTCGTCTGCAAATTTTCGATGCGTCTCCATCAGAGTTTTTTCAAAATAGAATTTCATCATTCTGGCGTCAGTTTTAAACTTCTGTCGTCATTTTAATTTTTCGTTCGTCAAAATTAGATTGTGGCTTTACAGTACCGTTGCGCTGCAGCAATATTGCTAGCTATCGTGATCTACCGACAGAAAAATTTCGGCTAAAATTTAAAAAAATCTGCATTGTAATGAAATTTACCTAAATTACCGAATTTTGGCGGTGTACCTAAATGTGTTAATTAACAATTATGTACATTGTGTGGTATTTGCAGTCAAGTGAATTTCATTTGCAACACGTTTCAAAAATCGAAGGGATTATTCCCCCCGAAATTTTTTTCTGTCTACGCCACTGGCTTCTGGTCCCTTGTTCGCCCACCAGTTTGTAATTTTCGGTGTTTTGAGCTCCAATTTTACTCTCGATGCCGATATAGTAAAAAAAGTAGCATTGGTTTTGAACGATGCTAATATGTGAAGTTTTTTGCATTACACATTTCAAAAAAAAATCGAAAAGTCATTCCCCCCTTTCCGAAATTTTTTACGCCACTGACGCCTGTGTTTTGACGAATAAACGGCAGTTTACTGTTACACAGTACAATATTTCAATGAAAGGTTTACAAAAAAATTCCTATTTTTTCCTATTTTTTGCTCAGAAATTCCTATTTTTTTCCTATTTTTCTGTGGGAAATTCCTATTTTATTTCCTATTTTTTTGAAAAAGGGCCGCAACCATACATGTACACGGGGTCTCGGTTTGGGGGGGGCTTGTCCCGAAATTTTCGACATTTTAGGGGGGGCTTGTCCCGATATTTTGCCCCAAAAACGCGAAAATTTCCAATTTTTGCCTAAAAATGGGAAATTTTTGCGAAATTCCTATATTTTTATCGATTTTTTCGTTTTTTGGTCATTTTTTGAAGCATTTTACGGCGATCTCAAGCGATTTTGGGGTTTCAGAGAGGGGGGCTTGTCCCGACTGGTCAAATCTGAGGGGGGGCTTGTCCCGGGATTTCAAATCTGGGGGGGGGGCTCCCCCCCCCCCCCCCAGACCCCCCCCATGTACATCTGTGGCCGCAACACCCCTGTTTTACCCATTTTCGCTCAGATTTTCAGGACCCTCGCCGCTCGCCCCCCGGACCCACGTTTTTTGGCAGAGGAGATCCCTATCTCTCTCGTACATGTTATTCTGTTTTTTGACACAGAGAAACTGAGAGAGAAATTATATAGCCCGTATCTGTTTATTGCAACAATTTTATATGTATTCTGTGTGTAGATGAGAATTAGGGCCTGCGAGACTTGAGGGCTGTGGTGTAGTGGTTAGCATTCTCCACGTCGAAGCGAGCGGCCCAGGTTCGAATCCCGGCGCCTGCATTTCTTTCTCACAAATTTGGGGCGTCCTCTGTCTTTCAACATTTTGATTATAAATTTATAAATTCACCTTTTCAAATGTCAAGGTGTTGATTTTTAGAGTCGTCGCAAGAAAGCCTTCTACCGCCTGAGCATCCGCCTTCCAGAACCAGCACTATAACCTTGGAGGAGAGTACTCTGGACAATTTGCCCGAGTGCGATGTGCTGTGGGTGGCGACCCAGAAAGGTCGGGTTCACCGGCGCCCCCCTCCCGGTGGTTCTCCCAACACCCAGCCCCCTAGCCCCAGTGCCAAAACCCAGACCCCCTCCAGCCAGGATGCTATGTATAGAGCTCAAATGAATTTGGAAATCTCAGGAAATACTGGTCGATCGAGCGTGACTGCTAGCAAACGGCCGGCTAACGGCTCGACGACCGCTAATGGCCGAAAACCGGCGGTTCCGGTACCGGGAGGCACCGGGAGGTACCGGCGCCGACCGTACCAGCCCGTCAATAGGACGGCTAGTCGCAGCTTCGACCGTCGCAGGGCGGAGCAAAGCAGAAGCGGCTCTAGGGCTACTGAACCGGCTAGCTGCTCTTGCTGTGATTGTGACTGTTTTTGCCATAAACAGGTCCGTCATTTCGAAAATTATGCGTGTGTAACTAAGTAGAGGTCATTTATGAAAATTAGGATGCGTGTGTACTGTGTAACTGAGTAGTGTGTAACTACTATATACTGATCGATCCATTGCGCATGAATTCAGGATTAACTTTTGGGAATGGAGAAATTAGAATTTTTCGCCGACTCATAAAAAAATCAAATCGGGGAACCAGAACCGGGTTTTTTCCTTTATGCCTCCAGTCCGGAATTTTGACCGACTTTTTTGATATACGATGACATTTTTTCAAACTTATTTTTGAAGTCTTGAGGTCAAGAAGAGTCAAATGGTGCAAAAAGAACTATTCAAATCGGCTGCTAAATTCTGAATTCCAGGCTGGGGGCCGGGGGGGGATTAAGGAAAATATTGCCAGGACCTTTTTAGTTAAATTTTTTAGGACCTAGAGATCCACCACTGCTAAATATATACATTATTTACATTATATTTGCTCATTATATAAAGTAGGTCGCCTGGCCATTTTATAATCGAGCAGGATACGTTTACAAATTTAATAGCATTTCCATTAGGCCTCAATTCATATAATTCACAATCAATCCTATTTATATGTCTATAAAAAAATTCCAGTTGTTCTGTTGGTAGGTGGAAATTCTGGCGCATTTATTCTCTTTATTTTTTGTAGTTTTTTGGCTTTAATACTGATTCAACTTGACGAAGCGAATTTTTGCTAACCACTTTTTCAGAAATTTTAAACTCTCGCAGCTTTGTGTAAGTATATAATGGCTCGTGCATATGGTATCATAGTAATAATATTTTTACAGACTTTAATACGTTTATACGATCAAGAATGATAGGTTTACGCGTGATATACTGTGTTACAGTTCGGATAGGTGACATATTGTGAATGTAAAGTTCATAAATTCTGTCTGCTTCAAAGTTGTCAGGATACTTTTCAACAATTCTGTCTGCACTTTTATATAGACTTGTGTTTACTTTTACTGTTTTCTTGTGTCGGCGCTGTAGAGTATTACTCAGTGTAAGTGCTAGGGTTGTAGTTAGCACTTAAGTTAGCAGGGCGTCGAAATTTTGCTACCTCACCTTAACCCGATGCGACCTGCCTGACCTGATTGGCTTTTCCGTTATTCCCCTCCTTATGTACGAACCGGCATTTCGTGTAGTTGTCATTAGCGCCAGTTAAAAGGTTTTGAAAAATACCTAGCTTCAAAACTTAGCATTTACACCCTAAGTTTTCGACACAAACTGGTCGGCAAACTCCGCGAATCAGAAAGTTGTAACCCGACCCGGCTCGACTCCATTCGACCCGAGGTCAACCCGACCAGAACCGCACCGGAGCATTGGTGCTTGCGGCTGCGCAACACCCGGTGGGGGGATGGCTGGTCCTTGCTTTTTTTGTTTCAAGCGACAGCCGGAAAAATTTTGCATTTTTTATTTTGAAATCATTTTTTGGCCGGAAGATTCCCATGCACCATTTGTGGATGTACAGTCCTGGCCTCAAATAGTGTCCGTCTACTCGGAGTTTACACGAAGTCCACTCGGACTCTCACTCGAAAATAAACTGAAACCTCTTCGTGTGGTCCACTCGAGTCCTCAGTTAACCTTTGGTGACCTTTAACCAGCCTGGCTGGTCTCTCTATACCCCTGCATATGTAGTAAAGTAAACCTACCTAGCTAAATACGTATGCGTAAAAGCTTTTGCTAGCTGTGACCTTCGACAAAAGGTCACTCTAAGCTCACCCTAGCTAGGTTAGGCAATAGAGTCTGATGGCCACTCGCACTCACACGCACGAAAGACACTATTTGAGGCCAGGACTGTAGGACGCAACCCTGTATATTTTGGCAAAGAAAGTATATATTCTAGCGTTACAGTAGTTCAATCCGTAACGTAAATAGTCTGATTAAAGTTTAGCGTGAAATAAATACTGTTCATAAAACTTATGAATGCGCTTGTCAGCTTGATCGAGGTCAAAGTTCAAAGCAGCGTCGTGAATTTCCGTGTACTATCATTATGCGTGCTGACGCAGTGTAGTATAAATTTTTGATTAAACTGATAACGTTGAATTAGCGTACTGAATTCCACCCCGGTTTCAGTTTTAGGGGTTTTGTTTGACGATTTTGTGTTCTGCCTCTGCGATGAGTCAGATTCACGTGAGCCGTTTTTTATTAATTGAATAAATAGGCTGCAGGGGCGTAGCCAGGGATTTTTCTTCAAATCAGCACATGTTTGTCCCCCATTTTTGGGACCGTGGAATTTCTGTTTCGTCGATCCTAAAGGGGGGAGGGGATTTGCGAGTCGCGACCATACATGGGCGCGGGGGGGGGGCACCCCCCCAGACGGCCAGATGGCAACCTCACCGACTCCCGACAGATGCTCACCCCCCCCCCCCCCAGATCCCAGAATGTCTGAAGGTAGCTCACGACGGCAAAATCGGTGGCTCACGAAGAGAAAATGGATTGGAAAAGTTGCTCCGCAGTCCGCACCCCCCCCCTGGGTGGCTCACCCCCCACAGAATGGGCTAGTTGCCACCTATGGTTTTCATCCACTCCCCCCCCCCCACCTCGGACAGATGCTTCACACCCCCCACCCCCCAAGAATATCTGTAGGTAGAAATAAGTGGAAAAGTTGCTACCCCCCGTTGGCTCACCCCACCCTCCTAGAATTCGCGTGGTTGACCGAAACTGGGTTTATGTATAACACTTGTGAATCCCGACCATAGCATTTATATAAGTATATATATACCCCATATGTAACGGGGTCAAAATTTTGGAAGGGCCTCTCCGGCCAGATTTTTGGAACCCTCCCCCCCAGATCGACCAAAAATACCCCAAATTTTCCTAAATTTTGCAAAATTTTCCCAAGTAAGTGCCATTTTCACTAAATTTTGGGGACCCTCCCCTCCCCCGGCCTTTAGATGTTAGGGGGTCTCTCCATCCTCCACTCATACATGTATCGTATATATACACTATTATAGTATACAATGTATAGTATACATTCGGTCCAACCTAACAACCTATATATAGTTATTTTGCCTCTAAAATTCTATATATACGGACTATTTACTTCAAGTTAAGCCAACTTGCCTTATATGTATTAAAGCTGTCAAGTTCAGCCACTTGGTGTGAACGATTATATATGTGAGCGTTGATGTGGGTAGAAGTTTGGTTGCGAGGAAAAGTTTTTTGAGCTTGTCTTAGCTGTGCACTTTTTCTTTTCCACCCCTTCCTTGGTCTATTTGAGAGGTATTTAGTGTGAGCATGCTTTGTTGATGTGTTTTTTATTTCATCATATTTCTTTTTTTAAGCATACAAAAATATTTTTTACGAATTATCGAATCTGACACAAAATGGTACCAACACACAGGAGTGCTGTTTCGAAGGCAAACTGAATATATTTTATAAAATTATAATAAACATTTTCTCATTGTGCTCAAGTTTATCTTTGAGTTTTGAAATCGCCCAAGTTTGTGTCAGATTTAGGTTGAAGGGACTGTAGTTAGGGAGTGTTTAGGGTCAAGTTTACCAGCAAAGTATTTTGAAAAAATTTTGGTATCAAAAACTAACATGCCTTATCTTGCAAATGCAATAAGTATATTGTATTGGCTCTTTTTTTAATTTTGAAAAATTTCCCCTGACCTATCTCAGGAAAATATCAATATTTTATAAATATGCAATAAGCATTAAGTTAGCAGCACTACTTCAACGTCATCAACTTGAGTATGCATAACTACTGAGAATCATCTTAGCTTAATGGAACATTTTAATCCGGTTAAAACGATTTCTGGGAGCTGCTGTCCGAAATCTTGTGGAGATTCGGTAGTCACTCTAGTTAATCTATCTAATCTAGGTAATCGGTTGCATATACACATGTAAGAGAGGTAGATGGGTGGGGTATATATACCCGACACCCGTACCCCTTCCCTCATAATTTAGGGTACGCGGGGCGGAGGGTTCCCGAACGCTGAGCAAAAGGTGACTAAAATGTCACTTTTTTCTAAAATTAAGGGTGGTTTTGGTCGATCAGGGGGAGAGGGTCCCCTAAATTTGGCCGAAAAGCCCCCCTAAAAGTTTTTACTTGCATTATAAGCTTCCATGCAAGGACGTTGACTGAGTTCACATAAAAGCACCTCATCGTAAGTCTTCTCAGTCAGATTACCGAATAAAAAAACGCTTGTCCCGATTTCATGAAAACTTTACCGACCAACTGTAACAAAACGAAAAAGCTAATTTTTACTTTTATTTTAGGGAACAAGCACGCAGCTAGCCATGTCGAAGATCGCCATCGGGAAGCCGGCTCCGGACTTCAAGGCCCAAGCCGTGGTGGATGGGGAGTTCAAGGAGGTCAAGATGTCGGACTACAAAGGAAAATATGTCGTGTTCTTCTTCTATCCGCTAGATTTGTGAGTGGATTGGGCTGGCATTGGAATTTCATCCGTCATTATTGTGTTTTTTTTTGATTTTTAATGGATTTTGTTGATTATATTGAGCTGGTTTAATGGTCTTGTCACTGAATTTTTGTTACCATGATATTCTCGGTTGTTTTAAGGTTGCTGGTGAACAGTTTGAGCGGGAGAGATTCAGTTATGTACAAAGGAGGGACTCTTTATTGACTGTGAAAGGTTGGATCTGTTAAAGTGTCAAAGTGAACACTGTGAAAAGACTTCGAAAATCCTTTTTGTTTCTGTTAGAACTTGAGGATTTTAGCTTAAGCTCTATAATTATATACATGTATTACATGTATATATATATATATATATATATATATATATATATATATATATATATATATATATATATATATATATATATGTATATATATATATATATATATATATATATAATATTATGTTTTTCAGCACTTTCGTTTGCCCGACGGAAATTATTGCCTTTAGCGATCGATCTGACGAGTTCAGGAAAATAGGTTGCGAAGTCATCGCCGCTTCTACTGATTCTCAGTTCTCCCATTTCGCCTGGTAGGTTCTAGGGGGTCTCTATTGAGAGTCAATGCCACCCATTCACGCACAAAAACACTGATATTATGTACAGCTTTATTGAGTAAAATATCATATACATAAGGAAGATAAAAAGTGCCCCTCCACTTTTTCGATCAGCAGGCTGGGAGAAGAAGAGTGGAAACGAAAATAAAAAAAGCAGTATCATTTGAGAAACGAAGAAATCTGTTCCAAATATGGCCAAGCCGAAGTGTCTCTAATTTAGTCATAAATGGATGAATATAGCTGTATTTTTTGTCAGTCATCGAAGTATAAATTTTTTACTTAAAGAAAACTAAGCTGAAACTTCAAAATCAAACAGCGAACTGCCGAGCATTCAAAAAAAACACTGTTTTTCCTTGACACTATTCGATTCACGTTCACCAGACTTAGTTAAACTGTTTTATATTCATACTTTTTGTGTATATATAATATTGTTTTATATATATTTGTTTAATATTTTATATATTATTTTTATAATTTCTATCGTATTTTTCAGTTTATATTATATATTTCAGGGTGAACACGCCGCGGAAGGAAGGGGGTTTGGGCGACATGAAAATTCCACTGGTAGCCGACACCACGCATCAAATTTCCAAAGACTACGGGGTACTGAAGGAGGACGAGGGAATCGCCTTTCGGTCAGTTTTGCCGTGAGAAATGAGGGGATTAGAAGAAGAATAATTACTTCATAAAAAGACAAGGATTGCCATGACACCAATAAAAACTTGAACAAATTTATTCACCTTTAAAAATGTTAACAAGTAAAAAATTTTTGACGAACAGATTAACCGAATTATGTATAGTCTGAGGCGGATAATGCAATGTAGAGTTTTAGTTGCGGTTTTATGAATTTTCGTAAATTCTAGCTCTATTCAGCGATCTGTAACAAAGTTTTCTTTAAGGTGGTGGTAACGATTTTGACGATTTTTTTGTTGAAGCACGTTTTCGCAGTGATTTTCAAACTTAACAGCAAAGACGTAATATTTTTCGTTAACTAGACTTAAATTACGATGTTTTTTGTTTTTATGTCAAAATTCCTTGTTGAAGGCTAGGTTACTACGTTGGCTTACAAATCACTAAGCCAATGTGGTATCACTAAGCCAATGGGGTATATAGCTAGTCTTGTACATTTTGAACTGAATAAAATATTATTTGTGTACATTCTCATCGAGTTTCATAAAATTATATTTACTTTGATACGACTTTACCAGTCGCTTCAAAAACTAGCTTTCACTGATTTCGAATGTAAGAAATTGTCGAAATCGTTACTCCGCCTTAAATGGCTCGTAAAAAATGTCTTAACTTGAATATATATTTTTAACTATATTTTAAGTAGTTGAAACGGTTCGTAGAAAATTTTTTATCACTTAATCTTAACGTTCTAATCTTAAATTGCAAGTATCCTTTTTCAGAGGTCTGTTCATAATCGACGCCAAACAGATCCTTCGTCAGATCACCATCAACGACCTGCCAGTGGGACGCGATGTGGACGAAACACTGCGGCTGGTGCAGGCCTTCCAGTACACCGACAAGCACGGAGAGGGTAGGGGGGTGTGGACTATTTTCTTAAGCATGGTTTTTAGCTCAGTTGAAATTTCAAGCAAGCCTCTGTACTTCTGAAATTTCAACTAAGCTAAAACCACGGTTCAAGAAAATTTTTGAAATTCGTAATGAACCAAGCAATATTTTGTAATGAAATTATGTGCTAATCATATGAAGATGTAGGTAAAACTATGGTTGTATAAAACCTCCTTTGTGAAATCCATCCTTGGGTCTGTGGGGGCAACCCTAGTACCTTTTGGAATGGAATTAGTGTTATGCATGGGCATGTAGCACTGTCACGTTTTAGATTGGGCTTGAGTTGTAGCAAAGTGACTATAGATAGACTAGGAACAGTGACAGTAAGGTTTGGGTGTTTATTTGAAGCAGCGTTACTAAACACTAAGCTATTATTCGTGGCCTGGTTTTGTAGAGTATGGTCGTTGATTGTTTTTGGTACTTGTGCGTGTAATTGGCTGATTGCGGATTCTATAACTGCATATAACTATAACCGATTATAGTTCTTATAACTAACCATTATTATAATTAATAACTATAGCTTTTGTTTTGTGGTTAACTGGTTAATATTTTTTTATTATTTTAATTTATTTTTTGTTTCAGTTTGTCCTGCTGGCTGGCGTCCGGGGAAGGATACCATCAAGCCTGGAATGAAGGAAAGCAAGAATTATTTCGCCAGCAAAAATCATTAGCTAATTCCGTGGCTAAATGTTTCTTGTTAGCTAAATGTCAATTGCTGGCTAAATAGCATATTAGTGGGCTTTTTTGTGTCAAAAAATTCGCTTTTACCTGAAACTGAAAGTTTTTTGGAAATTTTTTTATATTATTTTCAAGCAGCCATCAACAGTACAGTATATCTCTTAATCGTTTGGCTAAGTTTGAGTTTTGTCTAATGGGTTAAGCGTTAAGGGTCGATTCATACTAATAGTTGTACAATAATATAAAAAAAATAATATTTTCTTATTTGCTGAAATCTAGTTTTTTAACAACTTCTTCCAGAAGTAAGCACCTTTTAACGAAGCATTTTTTAGCTCATTCTGTTTCTGGCTTTCAACTTGCTTCCATATTGACGTATTTTGTATTTGTATTAGTTCTTTACATATTGTTTTATTTTTTATGTTTTATTTAGTCAATATTGTGTTATTAAGCAGTGATGAAATCGGGTCAGGTCAGGTTAGGTTAGGTTTGATGCCGTCTGCTTGCAAGGTCTTTAGGTCAAATGTTAGGGTTTTTAAAACGAAAGTTTTGACTATTCTTCCTTGAGCTGCAAGTTTCTAGACATTTTTTGAAGCTTCAGTTGAACTTTTTCACTACATACCAATTAGTACTGATTACTACTGGTTTAAAAAAAACTATCAAATATATTTCACAGACAAAAGTATGTGCGAAAATCAGTTGGATCGAAGTCTACTTAAAGGCGGTATATTGGCTTATATTTTGGTGACCCGGTACATTTCTGTTTTTTCATATTTTGTACTTGTTATTTTTGAGGAATTTCAGAATACTGTTTAGTGGTTTACAGAAACCGTGTAAACAATTTGTATGTAACTTATAGCCAAAAAGTGTTATTGTATTCCATTTTTAGTATATTCTTCATTTTGTGTCAATCTTTAAGCAGTTTTTTGTAAACAATCTGCTTTTTGTCAGTTATTCTGTAACTTCATGCAACGGAATAAACCTAGTTACTCAGTTGCAAGTTTTTATTATATTTAAGAAAACAGTATTTTAATTTCCAAGTCATTGTTGAACGCTAAAGTTTTAATTTTTTGAAAGTTCTAAGTTCTTATTTGCAAACATTCAAATGGTTGTACCATAGTTTTTTCGGAACTTTATTCGTAATCTTGGGTATTTAATTTCATATTACACATTCTTTACAAAATAGGTTAAATTTTGACTGAACTGGGTAGTGGGTAATTTTCAACTTCTTTAGGGTTATTTGTTTTATTTTATCACTTTATCATTTTTTGACCAAAAACTGCTTACTTCTAGTAGACTACTTATGCTTATAGACCGCAGTTTTGAGCTTGATTAACGGATACAGTAACTTTTAAAAGCCACTTTTCGGCTTTTGTGATAAAACAGTGTATTGTAGAATAATTGCATTTGATATAACTGTTTGTGCAATATCTGATTGTTTTGAATGCCATAAGTATTATACTATTGTAATTCCAAGTCAGGTGCGGTTATTTGGTTGAAACTGGTTCGATTGGTTAAAAACCTAGGCTCGACAAACCTAGGTTACGTTCAGTTGTTCTTGCATAATTGACCTCTAGTGGCTGCATCACATCGTGTTGTGCAAAAGAATTTTTGAAACAAGAAAATTTACGAGAAAATCGCTTCGAATTTTTTATTAGATCCTTCTTTTTTATGAGTAGAGCGAATATACACAGTATTGCTAAGTTGTTAGCTTTTTACATAAATACTTGTTTGCAAAAAGGAAATGCATTTACCCTTTTTTATTGTAGAACTACCTATTTTTCGTTTAGTGAAAAAAATTAGATTACTAAAATCTAGTTTTTGTCACTAAAACTTTTGGTTTAACTTTCGGTTATCTATACCTAACCAGATTCGAACCAGACCTCATTTTCTTAACATTCTGCTCTCTGTGTAAGCTTGTGCTGAATTTAGTCTATATTTCATTTTTGTCTTATTTTCGTTGTTATTTTTGTTTCTGAATACATACTAGGTCAAGTTTTCCGTTAAATAAAGTATTCTTCTTTACGATTTGTGTGTTTAAGTACAGGACAGTTTACCGTTTAGAATCAACTGCCTATGATGCTGCAGGCAGCATCAGTGAAGAGATATAGCGTCACTGACTGTAGTCATTGCATTGCACAGGTTCAATAAATTGACAATCCTATACGGCCTATTGGAATTCATTGACTCAAGAGGTAAAGAGGTAGAGTACTTAAAGGGATTTACGACAGTTCATCATCGAGTAGCTCAACGATAGAGCGCTGGTCTGCAGATTCGGAGATAGGCACTTCAAATCTCCCTGGGTTATTCTGGTGATAATGATGCTGTCTAGTGTCTTTCTTTCCATAGGAAAGAAATCCCCCCTCCCTTTGCTTGACATCAGCCAAGGCTCTACATACTGCAGTTGCTATTCACAAATTAAATAATTATAAATTTAGTCCAATAACGACCCTTAGGGAAACTTTTTTGAAACGATATCACTGTTCATGTTTTACTTTAGGTACATTATAGCTATCGTTTACAACAACAACATTAACAGCACATTTGGTCGGGGCTCGAAAGCGCCTATAACTAGGGGCCAATTCCTAAAATGGTTTAAACGGGTTAGATTAAAATTTGTTTGCATAATATGTAACTTATCCCGATGTTGAGGTAGACTTAAAAAAGCGGGAGGTGCTACAAATAGTTGCTATCGCAAATTTCGTATGAATTGATAAACGAAGTCATGAGTTATTGGCGAAACAATTTTTAATCTAATCCGTTTAATCCATTTTTAGGAATTGGCCCTAAGAGACGTTTACCTAAAACATTGCCATCACAGCTTTAAATTTGTAGCATATCGAAAAATTAAGGTTCTGGATGGTGCAGGAAAAGAAAGTTTGTCTATTCCTACTAATATTTATTATTACAATACAAATCAAATCTAACATTCATCAGTGGTAGTAATGTTTCCTTGACATTTTGAAATATGCAGTTGGTATTCGTGCTTCTTCGTGGCCAAGTGACCGCAGTTGTGGCATTTGAACAAGCGGCCTTGCTCAAGGTGCAGACGGGTGTGCTTGTTCAAATTGCTGGGATCACCAAATGGACGTTGACAAACCTGAAATAAAAGGAAACTGTTTGAATAGAAGGAATTAGGTATATATTAAAACTTGCTGTTTTTTGACGTGAATATACCTATATGCCTCATTTTTGTGTACATTCAGGCCTGGTTCACACTCGTCCTTGTCCTTGTCGTTATCGTTTTGTCCTTAAGCGATTCCAAAAAAAACTGGCCAAATAAACTAACTTATTTTTACGTGAAATACGATAAAGTTGGGGTCACTGTAGGGCAAAAAAGTTAGACCATTTTCATTAAAGTTAAATTTAAAGTAAGGCCAAGGCTATAAGTGTAGGTTATAGCACAATGTAGAGTGCACTCAATAATTTATACGCACTGTTACGTGAAGCTCCAAGTGCATGAACGAGTGCGCGCAGCGCACGAGTTTATGCACGCGGGCTTCACGTGCCAGTGCAAATGATTGCTGAGTGCACGCTACAAAGTCTTATAAGGTACTTATGTTATAACTGTTTTGAAATAACTAAGATGCACGCGTACAGCAGTGCAATAACTAGATTATACGGCACGCTGTGAATCTAGCAGCGTGCACTTAGTTTTTGTCGTTAGTTATTGCACTGATATTTCAATACAGGTATGATATAATTTAAGTTAAAGTTAGAGTTAAAGTAAGGCTACGGCGCTATTTTAAGTTGAAGTAAGCCCAAAATTAGTGACTTAGGACACGGTTTCTTTAGCACCTCACAGACCTTCCTTTGCAGAATTGATACTAAACATAATAATAATGTGTTTGCGACACCCTAACGCTAGGAATATTGTGATTAAAATTAAATCAGTCAAACTCACTTTACACTTCAACGGCTTGAAACCGGTATGCGTTCGTAGATGTATTTTCAGTCCGTATTTTCTGGAATACAGTTTGCCACAGTAAATGCACCGGTAACCAGAAACGGTTTTGCCTAAACTCGTCGCCAGAATTTCCATCGTCATTTTTGATTCGTCATCATTTTGGCTCACGGTCACGTGTTTCAATTTGGCCAATCGAGGACTGATATCTTCCATTTTGGGACTGAAAGCGTCAATTTTGGGACTAAATGAGTCAACTTTGGGATGAAATGCCAGCGTTTGTGGACTAGGAGTGCAGATGTTGGCAGGTTCAGTTTTTGCTGTTTTAGGACTGGTTTCCGGTTCGTGTTGCCAGGGACGGAAGATTCGGCTTTTTGGTGGAGAATCTGAGGGATTGGACACTTTCTGAGAGACGGAGTTGGATTCTGAAGAAACTGATGGCAGTCGTGGCAGAAGATTGGAATATCCAAGGTTGGTCGGATAACCTATAACACGAAAACTGTGTACATAAATTATGCTGATATTTACTTGTGCATCTTGCACATTACCAACCAAAATTACAGGCTACACAGACGCCACGTCAAAACGGAGTCAGAGTCATTTGATTCCGGAGTCAAAATATCACAGTTGCATAGTTTGATTCCATAATCAAGTGACTCCAACTTCGCTAAGGCAGTGGCTGTAGCAAGTAATTTTGGTCTTTAATGTACAGTTGTATATACCTATGCAGGATACGAAAGTTTACCTATGATAATTATTAATTATGTATCTTCACAGTGTTATGTAATAAATTAAAATTGAGCGAGCAGTTATAATTATAATAACATTACGTTTTGGTACGACTGTACTCTTGGTTCGACTATTAGTAACGTATTAAAAAATTAATGAGAGAAAATTACGCTTGTACATACCTACTCCTGAATTTAAAATGACATCGATAACAATGACTAGGAACACAGAAAATTCTTGTATACATAGTTTAGGTACAAACGAGAAATAAAGGGTTCAACACAGAAATATTAGCCTACCGGTATTGAACCACGAGATATAACCAGATGCAGGACTGACGACCGGTAAACCGCTTGAACCAGGAAAACCGGTTTGCGGCATAATAGCCAGCAGGGAATGCGAACTGGGGTAGTAACGATTCATATTGCCTGAAATAAACACACAAAGTTAGACTACTAGACGATACAAGGTATTTATAATGTCCGGTTCATACTTGTCCTTAAAGACACGAGAATAGGGACAAGAGCATTTCTGATCAACTACAAGGAAGAATTGACAAATTAGTTTAAAACAGATCTTGTCTGCATTCAGTTCAAGCAAAACATTTGAGTTTGAGTAAAAAGTGTTGCTGGAATTGCTTAAACAAAATGTCGGCGATAAGGATAAGAAAGAGTATAACCCAGGCTTAAGTGTTGTGGTGAGTAATATCGATCATTCACATGCAAGATAATACTAAAAAACAACTAGATTTTAAAATTAGTTATTTTTATTCACAGGATATCATGTACCTACATTATGTAGGTACCTATTAGGTTTGTAATTCAATTTTAAATTACCTTATGCCAGTTCAAAAAAGTCCTTTCACCAGTCGCATAAAATTTAAAAAACGTTATACCTACAGGATGTTTCATATAGTTATTATAGTATGGGAATGCAATTCTGCATAGTTTACTGGCAAATATTTTTGATTTCAAGTTTTTTGGTGCCAAACTTAGAAAGAAACTATTAATTGAAATTTGTATGACAAATTTTTTACTGTCAATTTTTACAATAGAACCTGCCTTATCGAAACCGGATTGGACTAAGGTTCTCAATAAGAGACGATCTATAAAATATTTAAGATCATCATTCTGCTGTTAATTTCGAAGATCACCATTACAAAATTTCCATGGCCTGAGAATCTACCGTACTCCTAGCCGAAAAAAAGAACACCTGATTACCACCAGAATTGTGAAAACTAATCATTTGATGGTTTATAAATCGTTAAACCGCCGTAATTGCGGTATTTGAGCATGCAAGACCGAAACCGAAACTGCAAAAGGGGTTTTCTAAGCTTTAATATAAGTTCTGACGCAAAACGGAAAAATGTTCACTGAAAAATACTAATAAAAAAGTAAACCACTATCATGGTATATTTATATTGCTCAAGAAAAAAATATTATAGTAATAATATCAACCCATAATTTCATACTCCGCCCCCTATAACTGTTCGCTACCGCTCCTAGTTACAAATACCGCAGCCAAATAGGTGGTAGATTTTGACCGCTGCAATGGATAATTGCTGAGAAAAACACTCTGCCTAACCGTCTAGCAAAATACCAAAATTACAGTCTTGCTGTCTGTCTTTCCTGTCCTAACTGGTGCCAGCGAGTCGGCCATAGTGCGACCCGTCTTGACACCCACCAATTAGACTGGCCAGAGATCGTAACCCGCCCTATAATTTCCCCCAACGGCCCTGTGTGTAAAGTTATGCAAGTTTAACCCACACGCAAATGGGTAGCAGTGCGTAAATCAGCCTGACTATTAGGCTAGGGTTACTGTAGCGCCAAAGGGGGCACTGCTATTATTGGACGACTGAAACATTAACTTAACAGGTTTCGTTCGTGTTATATAGTTATGATGCTAGAAAACTTGTTCAGCATGATGATTTAGCTGAATTACGTGCAGCTATAAAATGTTGTTTTCAGTTGTAATCATGTGCCTCTGATTTTTGTAATTTCTGCTCCCCCCAGAACGTAATTGTGGCAACCATATGATTTGAAGGGTTGTTTAATCCTCTTTTATGAACCCTTAAGGGTCCTTAATTTCACAGTTGACAAAATTGAGTTAATATATGGCTTTGTTCGCGACTCAATGCGAAACCAGCAGCTGGTGGTATTCAAGGCTGTTCAGGAGAGATTTGGTCCGTTTTTGAACTTTTGACCTGTTCTTTTACGCAACAGAGAAAAGCTTTTCAGAATGTCACGTAAGGTTGCATAAAGCACACATAGTGGCTTAAGATTACATAATATTTTTAGGGGATATGAGGACTTGTCAGGGCTCTGTAGTGTAAAGGGACAAAAGTCGTGAG
The DNA here is from genome assembly GCA_030248245.1 of Trissonchulus sp. WLG1_4. NCBI lineage: Eukaryota > Metazoa > Nematoda > Enoplea > Enoplida > Ironidae > Trissonchulus > Trissonchulus sp. WLG1_4. The sequence goes on from JASANF010005277.1 coordinate 23,607, forward strand.
TTAGTGAAAGTCTACCTAAATTCCAGTTTCACTGTCCTAAGTTTTTTGGCAATACTTGTTCCTATGAATATGAAAGCCTGGTTCATACTTGTCTTTAACAACATATATATGGGGACAAGGACAAGGACAAATTTTGTTCAACTATTGCGAGGCCAAGACAATCGTTTCGCTAAATTTTTTTGCATAAAATCTAGAATTGACGCATACTTTGTTTCTGTCAAAAACTGTCACATTTGGCCAAGCTGTCTTCTTGGAATTGATTAAGGACAAAACATCAAAGGCAAGAACAAAGACAAGTACATAAACCGGGCTTTAGTGCTACAGTAAATTTTCTGCCATGAGACTGTTGTCTCATGAAATTGTTTTGTTTAGTAATAGGATCACAATCAGAAGTCAGAAATGCTCTTTGATTCATTTGTTATTTTGAAGTTGGTCCTGAGCATAGATGCACATAGGGGGGGGGGTTTCCCCCCCTGAGGGGGGTTGGCACCCCCCTCAACCCCCCACCCCCCCTCTGATGGCCAAGAAAGTGCTTCAAAATGCGTAAAAAGTTGAAAAATTGCAAAAAATTTTCGCGGCGAAAAAGTACCCCAAAAATAAGTTGAAAGTCGAAAAATTCTGAAAAATTTTCGGCTGTTACCGAAAAATGGCTAAAACTAGGGACCACCCCCCCTTCCGCCAGGGGTCGGGCACCCCCCCCCTCGCCGATTCACCCCGTGCATCTCTGGCTGAGGCTAGTTCGGGTAAATTTTGGTAAAAATTAACTTCTGCGTTTACAGCTTTATGCTCAAATTTTTTTATCAAGCAAACAAGCATAAAACGGACGGCGAGGCAACAGTGCGACTGTCGTAACGTCACTGTGAACGAAACTGTTTGGACGTTTGTAGAAACTGTTTTTTTGTCAGAATCTACCGTTTTCAATTAATACTAAAAAACAGCTGAAACATAGAAAAATCTGAAATTTAAAATTTAGGATTTGAGTTTTTGGTTTTATCTTTTTGTTTGGTTGTCATTTAATAGTCGCTAATCAGGAGACTCCTGAATCAGGACTAGGTAAATATAAATTCTTGAACATTGGTTTTGAAATGTTTTTAATGTAAGTAGAAAAAATCGAAGGTTCCGCCGCAAATATTTCGAAAGTAAAGGAGCAAACTTAAACTTGTTGCAGTTCAACGATAAACTTTTGGTTCGAAAAATTGAGCTCGAAAAATCGTCCAAGTTGATCTGCAAGGCAGTAATGTAGGAACGAGAAATTTTAATTAACAGAAACGAAACTTGTTCAGCTAATGTATCGCAACAAACTAAAATATTAAAAATTAACATCTACCATAACAATAACCATACTTTTCAGTGTCCTAATTCCTACAACAATAGCAAAATCAGTCTATCGGAAAAGACTAAACCAATTGTTATAAATGAAGGTATCCGATTAGCACCCTACTCTTCTTAAAAGGGGTTGACGTAATGGGTTAATTAAGGGGTCAAAAGGGTACTCAGCTGTCGGCAGGTGTTTATTACCCAAATGTAAACCTTTCGGGTCAATTTAAGGTCAGCTCAATATTTACTTACTTCATTACAAAACTCTTGGAAAACGGGACAGTAATCAAAATTTGCCGATCAACAATAAAATTACATAAACTATTTCCGTCTACAGCTTTTGTCAGTAGTGCAGCTGGACACAGAAGTGGGCAAATTTCGTTGCATTTTCATACTTTGATAGTCTAATTCGGTACCTCTCTTGAAATGTCGAGACAAGTACCTTGACGTCGATTCATACCATTTGACGTCACTTCTCAATGTGTGAGTAGCGATGGGAAAATAATATATGGGCAATTCATACATAGTTAATATGCTAGTTAAAAACCTTGCCGGTTAAACGGTCTTACGATGCCGCTTTTATCGTTGCAGCTCGATTTTGTGTAGAAATTTTATCAAACAAAAATAATACTATTGGTAACAAGCACGTTTTGCGAGTAGGGTTAAATTACTTTTGAAAGATTTTGTTGCGACATGCTTGTACTGCTGAGGATATTCTTCGAATATAAAACGCGGCACCAAAATACTTTTACGCCAACTGTTTTATTAACTAAATGATACCACCTCATTCTAAATCTATATTTCTTGGCAGTAATGTCAGGAGCTCAGGACTACGGTAAAAAAACGTTTTAGTCTAGAAAATTATGGTATTGTGAGTTAGCTTTATACTTACGGTAGCTACCACTCATGGTGGTCACAATAAAGCGTCGTCGTCACTGCTTCGCGAGTGACGTTCATTTGCGCAACTACGATTCTTTCCGACCAATCGTAAAACCAACCGGGGTAAAATTACGTTTGTATGACATGTATGTGCCAAAAACCATGTGTCAAGTCAAGGTCAGCTCCAGCTCCAGCTACCGTGTCGGTCAGCCAAAAACGTCGTGTAAGTTTGACAGTTTTTCGGCAAAGTATTCTGACATAATAAACAATACGATGATATCCATAACCGCAGTATGGTAGGTTACCAACGTCATTTGAAGTTTGAAGACAATTTTGTATTGTATCGACGCGCTGATAAACAATCAATGAAACATTGTAGCAACAGGTTTCCTTACAGCACCATTGCAGTGGAAGGCTCTGAGTTCTCTACGTATGTAAATACACTTCCTATGTATAGACGAACGTTGAAGCCTTGATCACAACGCGGCATGAGCACACACACAAACACACCCACACAAACAATGCATTTTCTGACCTGCCAACTTCTACAGTGTATTTTTACAGTGAAAGGCTTATACGTGGTAATTGGCCTTTTGTATTATAGTATATACGCGGCGGCTGAGGCCGCCGCGTAAAAATCCGAATACCATGTACATACTAACCTGGCAATGCCGTCAGCTAATGTTCACATTATCATTATACTCGGGGTTGGCGGCATTATCAAAATATAGCCAAGAGTACATAATACATCCTATTATGTACTCTTGATCCAACGATGTAATGTACCTAGTATATACTTACATACCTGCATTGTACCCGTAAATCTAAAATCTTGTTTAAGGACAAACGGATAGGCTTACAGACAAGCATAAACCGGGATTTAGGCAACCAAGTTGTGGAGCAAAATCAGGAAGCGACCGCAGACAGCCAGCCCACCTGTTTTGTGGCGACTGATTGTGAAATGAGCTCTGGTTCTTCTTGTTTGTGCACTAATCCGAAAGTAACCCGACCAAATGCACCATAACTTTCGCTAGGAGTCAATATTGACCCATCCATTATTGGATAATTTTTAATTTAATACAATCCCATTTACCTTTCTAGCCTTGATTGGAGGTGGGTATACATTCGAAAATGGTGGCCGAAAGGTACCTGGATGAATTTTTTGGAGGGGATGTCTTTTTAGAACTTCCCTAAAAAAGGACGTAATCATATCTAACCTTAATTTCTTTAGATGTTACAGTTTTGCTTTATTATGTTTCATTATGTTTTACTTAAAATTTTTTTAGAAAACAAATATTGTGCGTGTGAATAGAAATGACTTATTTAAAATTCCCCTCTAGTGTGGTGTTGGCTTTGGCTTTGGCTTGCAGTAGCTAATGGTATGACAGTGGTGGAAAATCAACAAAAGGTGACATCTGACCTTGGCGCTCCACCTCAAGGGGCCATTACTGACCGGCCTGGCCTAATCAGCCAAAAATACTTCAATCCCCCTGCTAATTTGATACAAATTGGGCTCATTTAGCGGTAACAGATTGGCCAAACTGCTACCGTACGCTTGTTGAATCATTATAAATTCAGTATTTGATTGCAAATTTTATAAATTTAGTATTAAATTTGAACTAATTCTATAACTATTATAAATTTGAACCTTTGTTATTTTTAAAAATGATTGGTGAAATAAAAAGCAAACATTACTACTCTTGATATGATATATAATATATATAATCGAAACATTATGTAAGAAGGTAAAATAAGAACAAAATTATGGCTATAGTATAGTACGTACACACCTTACAT
>JASANF010005278.1:0-13745 GCA_030248245.1 Trissonchulus sp. WLG1_4
GCTGTCATAATGTTGATCACTTTAATCCATTTTAGTATTCGACCCGATAGTCGTGACATTTTAAAAGGTAATCGTGTCGTCTATTTACCAGATATTTCTGCTTATTTAGTAACTGGTCTTCTTAACAAATGTATATTGTAAAACTGTATATTAATGTTGTACATATACGCCAAGCTTGTTGTTAAGCTAATTTATACTTGTTTACATTTCAAATTTATTGGAAAAGAATTATAGTTGATTTGTTATATTTTAAGTTATGTTTCTAAAATTTTATAACCATTATTTATATGATATTAAACTTTTGGTGTCAAAACGATATCATATGATAAAAATGTCTATTTTTATAGTATTGTACTACTTTGTATTATTGTAGTTTGTAATTTTATTTGTACAAAAATTGTTTTATTGTCACCATTTTACATAAGTCTACCTAATTTCATTCATGCTTGTTCTTTTAGAATTTCGCCATTATTAATGAATTTTTAGATTCAGTGCCGGTGAACAAGCTAATAAATAAAATAAAATATACTCAAAAGACAAACATAATCTAATTATTAGTACGAAATATTTTTGTCGTTTGAACGTCAGTAATCGAACTTTCCTAATTGTTTTTAAGTGTATCAGCGAAGACTTTTGTTGTTGATAGCATCAAGTTTAGTTTTTTTGTATTCTGATATCTGGTCGTGTTCCGGAACCGTCATGTTTTTTTAACGAGTTCGTGATGATTGCCGGCCGCAGTGGTTACGGCTTGGGCCCGGGCCGGGCCTGGGGCGGCCCGGCGCAAGTCCTCCCTCAGTCGGCCGGCCTCGGCCCGGCCCGGACAGTTCCGGGCCTCACTAAACCGGCCCGCCGGGCCGGTACCGGGCCCCGGGCCGCGGCGGGGCCGGTCACGGCCCGCCGGGCCGGTCACTTTCTAGGTACGTGTTGACTGTTGAGTGTCAATTTTTAGTCAGGGTGCCGCGGGGCGTTTTGGCCTTCCGGAGGCGGACCCAGGGCCCTGGTTAACCTGTCTCTCATGACATGGTAGTGTTCAGTGTAGCGGTTGTTTTAGACGGATGGACATGATCGCTGGGCCACCCCCAGGCCGAGCTGATCTGGTTGCAGTGTCGGTTTAACGCCGGGCTACAGGCCTCCGCAACCGGCGACACACGCGACGCTCGCGCACCGCCCGGCCTGAAGCGGCCCCGCGGGCCCCGGCGGGCCGACGTCGGCCCGGCGGGCCTACGTCGGCCCGGGCGGCCTACGTCGGCCCGCGCCGGGCCCCGGGGCTGCGCGCACCGCGCCCGCCGCGGCACGGCCGCCGGCCCCGGGCCGGGCCGGGCTGCGGCCGGGCCGGCCCGGAAGTGGGTGCCGAAAATTTGGTAGCGGCAACTAGTTTGGGCTATGAGGCTTACGCTTGCGTCAGTGACAACAATTTTACCAGATTAAATTAGGGGTTAAACATTGAAAATATTAGCCGATTTTCCTAAACTGCATCAAATCCTTATGCGTTAGACTTTTATCCAAAATTTATTTAACGGATTAGATTTAAATTAATGTTGCTAATAGCGCAAAAGCATAACTGAAAATTTTGCCCCCATATGGCTCATATAACTTTTTGTGTGTGCCAAGTTTCAATAAATTAAATTTACGGACGCTGCGTTATTGACGAAATAAAGTTAAATCTAATCCGATAAATCCAATTTTGGAAAAGACCCTTAGTTGTCAGTGAAAGAAGCCGAGTTTTAGCAATTTTCTGTCCTAAATGAAGACCGGCGATTTTTCCGCTGCCTAGAACCTGTCCGCCACCTCCTTGTAATCTCGTGGTGACGCGCATTAGGTACACTTTTTAAGTAACTAACCCCGTGTTGTCTCGTTTGGCCATGTTTCGAGCCGAAACCGAGGTGTCGGAGAATTTGAACTTTTTGGTAATCCCCCGTAGCTTGTACTTTTCGCTTAATTTTTCTGACTCAATAACTGAAAAATATTATTACCACTTAAACTACACCTACGTTAAAAATTATTATATATTTTAGGTATATTCCAATTTTAGAGAATCTACAGTACCATATTTGAATGGTTAATTCATTCAAAGTCAGTGAGCACGAGCCCACTGTACCACCAGAATGTACAGTGAGAATTACGTCAAATTTCATCTTTGGGTGAGAAATTGTGAACCGTATTATTGAAATTACCAAAGTACCGTACTCGGTGGAGACCCTTCTCCAACTTTCAACTTGAAAATTTGAGATACTTCAAAATTTAATATATACAGAGGTGTACGACTGCGTCTTGCGAGACGTCACGTTTACAGTAGTAGGTGATTGTGGTGGACACATTTTTTTTGTTATTCTGCCTCCTCCGAATGCACTTCCGCCCGGCCACAGGGCGTTTTATAGTGCATTGCATTTGCGTAGTATATAACTTTTTGGCAATTTGGCGGCCCTCACCTCGGGTGCCAGCGTTTAATCGTTTGTGTTGGTGCAGTGTGGCTACTCCCCCCCCATCGAGAAAGTCTTTATAGGGGCATTATCACGGCACCGAGAGTTCCCGCTCACTAACATTTATATGGAGGGAAGAGTTCTAGTGCCCCAACCAGTTCGTAGCTCGATTTTTTGCGTCTCCTAGAAAAAAAAATATACTTAATGTTTCGATATGCGTTTAAAGGTTGGGGCTCAAGTAAATTCGATTAAACTGCTACCCGACTCGCAGAAGCCCAGCAAATTTTTAATTTTAATAATCAGCTACGTAACTTACACTATTTGGTCACCGATGGGGGGGGTTTTTACTGTTTCCCACATGTTTGTTATACGAGATTCCTTTTACATATAATTAAAAAATCGTTATTTCAGCCCCCCCCTTCTAGCCCCGAAATTTGTTAAGAAATGCTAGCTTTGTAAGTATACATATAATATAGTTTTTGAAATTTCAGCCCATATTCCCTTTCTGTAGTAAGTTTTGAAATTTATTTATTTTGCAATTTTGGAAATTTTTGTGCCATTTTTTGGTAAGTTGAAAAAAAACTTCAAGATTTTTTTTTATTTGGGAAAACCGAGACCTGCCATAGGGTGGTCTCGGTATTTCAGATGAGACTTGAAGTTTTCAAAATTTTCCAAAATCACAAAGATTTTTTTACAGAATCCCAAGCATGAAATGGTCAAAACTTTCTACTGCAGAAGAATGTCAGTTCACTAGCAAACTTCGGCTAACTTCAAGTTCAAACTATGTATATAACAAACTAGATTTTTTAATTATTTGAGCTAGAATGGGTTGTCTGACTTAGCGATGTTGCATTATTGTATGTGGAACCTCTCAACACACATATGTTAAACAGTAAAAATACTGCCCATCATTTACCAAATAGTGCTAAGTTCGTAGCTGATTTGTAATTAAAAATTTGCTGGCTTCTGCGAGTGGGTAGCAGTTTAATCGAATTTCTTGAGCCCCAACCTTTAAACGCATATCAAAACATTAAGTATATATCTGAAAAAACCTAGGCGCAATCAAATGCCCTTTGGGCTACGAACTGGTTGGGGCATCAAACCTTCCCTCCATATAAATGTGTGAGCGGGAGAAACTTTTCTGGTCCGTGATGATGCCCCTATCAGAACTTCTGATAGTAGCACCACTGCACCAGCACAAACGATTCTACGCTGGCACCCGAGTTAGGCTGCCAAATTGCCAATATATATATACGCACATGCAATGCACTATAAAACGCCCTGTGGCATGCGAAAGCAGTGTGCGGAACTTTTCAAAATAACAAAAGTTGACAGAATAGCGGGAAAAAATCCTATGTATTGCCACCGTCAATCACCTACTCTCTTGTATCCGGTCGTAGCAATGTTAAGTTTCTCGCAACTTTGCAAGTCATACACTCATACAACACAACCTAACCTAATGGTCACTTTTTTGTATATAACTTAAATTTTTACGTTTCAAAGTATCTCAAATTTTTAAAATTGAAACTTGAAAAAAGGTCCACCAAAGTCTGGTCTCGGTCTCGGTCTCGGTTGCAAACCCGAGACTTGCCAACCCTGATCAACATATCAACACTCAACAGTATTATTTATCCGATTTCAACATTCATATACACTTCTATTTGTTTGTGACCTTCACAATTTCTCACCCAAAGATGAAACTCAGCTTAAGGAGCGTTAAAGTCTTACATTGTGGTCTCACTCAGTGGTACAGTGGTTAGTGCTCAGCTCATGATGACTTTGAATCGAAGTAACCGAGTTCGAATACCCATAATATGGTATATATAATTCTCTAAAATTGGAATATACCTAAAATATATAAGTGGTAATTTTTCAGTTCGTAGGTGTAGTTTAAGTGGTAATAATATTTTTCAGTTATTGAGTCAGAAAAAAATTAAGCGACTCATGCAGCCTGAAATTGGTACCCGCGGATTACCAAAGGGTTCAAATTCTCCGACCCAAACCAATCCAATCCACGACCCGCGTCCACGCCTGCCGAATAGGTTTTGGTAACCTTTTTATATCTTCAAAACATGGCCAAACGAGACAACACGGGGTTATTTACTTCTGAAATATACCTAATGCACCGGACATAACAAGGATTCATCACAAGAGAAATAACAAAACAGGTTAACAGGAAAATCACCACTAAAGTAGTACAATAAAAAAACTTCATTTCATACAGACAGAAATTGCTAAAACCTAAACAGAGGGATGAAAACAAAGTACACTTCACTTTCACTGACAACTAAGGGTCTTTTCCAAAATTGGATTTATCGGATTAGATTTAACTTTATTTCGTCAATAACGCAGCGTCAGTTAAACTTAATTTATTGAAACTTGGCACACACCGAGGTACCGTATGTGAGCCATATGGGGCAAAATTTCAGCCGGCTGCCTTCTGCTGCGCTATTAGCAACATTAATTTAAATCTAATCCGTTAAATAAAATTTTGGATAAAACCCTAAGGTTTAACGCATAAGGATTTGATGCAGTTCGGATGACTTGAAAATGTTCAATCAATGTTTGACGTCCCTAATTTAATCTGGTAAAAAATCTTGCTTAAATGTTTGCAACTTGTGAACTATTAACATTCACTTAATTTCAACATAAGCCTCATAGCCCAACTTAGAGTTCTGCCACTACCAAATTTTCCGGGCCGGGCCCGGGCCGGGCCGAGTCTCGCGCTTCCGGGCCGGGCCCGGGCCGGGCCGGCCCGGGCCCGGCCCGGGGCCCGCGGCCCGCTACAGGCCCGCCGGGCCGTAGCGGGCCGTTGGGCCCGGGGCCCGCGGGCCGACGTAGGCCCGCCGGGCCGACGTAGGCCCGCCGGGCCGACGTAGGCCCGCCGGGCCGATACAGGCCCGCCGGGCCGCTTCAGGCCCGCCGGGCCGCCGAAGATTTTCCAAGCCGTCGCGTGTTGTTTCGCGGTTTGCGGAGGCCTGTAGCCCGGCGTAAACTCAACTGACCCTTGCAGACCGATCAGCTCGGCCTGGGGGTGGCCCAGCGATCATGTCCATCCGTCTAAAACAACCGCTACACTGAACACTACCATGTCATGAGAGACAGGTTAACCAGGCCCTGGGTCCGCCTCCGGAAGGCCAAAACGCCCCGCGGCACCCTGACTAAAAATTGACACTCAACAGTCAACACGTACCTACGAAAGTGACCGGCCCGGCGGGCCGTGACCGGCCCTGAAGTTTACGGGCCGGCCCGCGGCCCGGGGCCCGCTACGGCCCGGCGGGCCGGTTTACATGTAGGGCCCGGAACTTTCCGGGCCGGGCCCCGGGCCGGCCGACTGAAGAAAAATTCGCGCCGGGCCGGGCCCGGGCCGGCCCGGCCCGGGCCCGGCCCGCGGCCCGCGGCCCGCTACAGGCCCGGGCAGAACTCTAGCCCAACTAACTTTAAAAAAACATGAGCACAACTACGAAATATATACAGACAGAATATAGAATACAAAAAAAACTAAACTTGATGCTATCGAAACAAAACGAAAGTTCTTCGCTAAATTTCTTTCAAAAAACGATTCAGGAAAGTTCAAAACTATGCTGACGTTCAAACGACAAAGAACTTTTGTTTCGTACTGATAGTTTCTATTAGATAAAAAAAATTATGTATGTATTTTTGTCTTTTAGAGTGTATTTTTATTTTTATTTCTAGCTTGTTCACCGGCACTGAATCTAGAAATTCATTAATAATGGCGAAATTCTAAAAGAGAATCTAACATGAATGAAATTAGGTAGACTTATGTAAAATGAGTTGAGTAGACAAAACAAACCTTTTGCACAAATAAAATTACAAACTACAATAATACAAAGTAGTACAATACTATAAAAATAAGACATTTTTATAAGATGATTATCGTTTTGACACCAAAAGTTTAATATCATATAAATAATGGTTATAAAATTTTAGAACATGACTAAATAACAATGACTGTTTTATAATTCTTTGCAATAAATTTGAAATGTAAACAAGTATAAATTAGCTTAACAGACAAGCTTGGCGTATATGTTCAACATTAATATCCAGTTTTACAATATACATTTGTTTAAAAAAAGACCAGGTACTAAAATAAGCAGAAATATATAATTATAAAATAGACGACACAATTTCTTAAAATGTCACCAGACTATGGGTCGAATATTAAAATGGATTAAAGTGATTAGATAAAAAATTGGTTTGCCATAATATGACAATATATAAACTATAAATTTAATTGTTTTACTATTTTTTACTTTAGTTTTTTTCAATTTTGACCACTGTAAATCAAATATACCTAAACTTCAGAACTCGTTTTTTGCGGCACCAAAAATGTTTAAAAGGACCACAAGAATTGAGTTTAGCAACTACGCAAAATTTAAAACAAACTTAATAGAATTAGTTAAATCCACTTTGAGAATTCGCCCCTAGTCTAGTAAAAAAAGGATTTAACATGGCATTTATAACATAATATATATATACCTATATCGCATAGTATCACAGTTGGTACGTATAGATAAAACGAAAAAAGCAACGGGTAAAAAGCATTACATATTTCAATACTGAATTCACATAAATAATTTCAAAAATTAACATCTCAAAGGATTGATTGTTTCTCAGAAAATTCAGAAAATAATTCCTATGGATTAAACGGAATAAGACTAAAATTTGTTTGTTGAGTTGTTCGCTGATGATGTGAAATTTACAATATTTAGTTCACTGTTATAAAAGCTTTGCTGGCAATTTATGCGATTCTTCAGAAAAGCGCTATAAGCAAATTGGTTTAATCTAAACAATTAATCCACTTTAGGATTGCTGACTATTACATCACAATAAAAAAAATAAAGTTAGCCAATAAAAAAAAAGATTGAAGTCTTTTTTCTGATTTGTGTTTTCTCTCATAGTAGGTCAGAAAAGAAGAATAAAAATAGTTTTTTAAACTTCAATTCATAAAGAGCTAAAAAACAAAAGCTTTTTTTACAATGATCTTCAGCTAAAATCTAGTAAAAAAACTGGAGAAATGGTATATACAGTCTTGATCTTAACACACATTCCTGAGTGACAATTCTACAATTAAAATCCTAAAAAATAAACATCTAGAATTGAATTATAAATAAAAACTACATTATACTGTATTTTGCAATAACGAAAAACCCCTAACTTTGGCACCTTCACAGTGAATTTACAATAAAAATGCACAGATTCACAGTAAACACACAATAATATTTGGAACTGAAAGAAGTGAACTAAAACGTCGGGGTCACAAGTAAATAAAAAAACGAGAACACAGACTCGAGCCAATCAAAATGCACCGTTTTGAAAAGGATTAACAAAACCCAGAACTTTCAGTCTCTACTTTTCCGTTCGGTGAAATATCTCCATTCATTTGTATAGCCCAATCTCTACTTGTCCGTAATTTTGACCCCGTCTTTTGTCCATAAGAAATTCCAAGAAACTGTGGCAAAGTTTGACAATTAATCACAACGATGGCCAAAGTTTGTCCTTGTCTTTGTCCCTGTGTCCTTGAGGACAAGTATGAACCGGGCTGAACAGCTACCATTTTCTGGCACTTAAATACACGTGATTATTTGCTATTCCTGTGAACGCGTCGTATGTGCAAATTATACAATAATATGAGCTACTAATTAGCTACGTAGCTGCCCGTGCCTAATGCTGCTAAGCGGCTAGCCAAAACCCAAAAAACTATTAGTCAGCGAAAGCCCCAGAAAAAATAAAATGGTTTATAAAAAAATATACTAAATAATAGCGAGCCTTCACAGGAAATAAATAAACCAAATAATCGTAGGATTCGACCGCCCCCCCCCCGTCCATTTTGATTGACAAGCAACTCATTTCTTATTTCACCAGTGGGCAAGGGGGGGGGGCTTGCTACGAGGGATTTAGCATGGCGGGATCAGTGTACGAGAAATTGAGAAACTGCTCTTGATCGAGCGAAAGCAACAGATTCTTTTCAATGGGGCTTAGATCAGGCTTTTCCGCTGTGAATTCTTCGTCGAAATTGCTGATGTCCTTTGCGCCGCGCTGAAAATAAAAAAAGGTTGGACAGTGGTAGAATGAATGTTTGCTGAAACTTAACAGAAAAAACCTTTTTCCAAAAAAACTGAAAAAAAATTACACCATACAGTTTCAAAGATCAAACAATGTCATAAGGCTCACAAAATCACACTAGCTGAAATAACCGTAATACTAACCGTAATACGCAGTAACCGTAATACGCAGTAACCGTACTACGCAATAACCGTAATATTACCACGAAGGATTGCTGTAACTTTAACAACTTTGCACTATAATGTAAACTATAGCATTGTATGAGTTCATTTTCAATGTAAACTATAGCATTGTATTAATGAGTTCATTTTCATGTTTGATGATTAACGTGCTTAAAATAGCTTAAAATAAATTAAATTAAAAAACTCTAAAAATTGCGAAATAGCTCAAGCCAATGTAGATCACACAATGAAGCAGCTCTTAATCGTAACTTAGGACTTAATCTAATCTTAAACTAAAAAAATCCTACATAGACTTATCAAAGTTAATCCACCCAATCAAAATAATCCCTTTAATCCGCCTAATCTTACCAGTTTCGGCTTAAAGGGAGGTGGGACTTGTCTGGTTTCAAGCTTAGACCAGGGCACGGTGCGGAAAAAGGGGTGTGATCGGATCGGACCCTTGGGACACTCAGGCATCCCCAGCCTTTGCTGCGAGTTGCGGTTTAGCAGCTGAAATAAATGAACGGTAGAAAAGTTAAAACAAAATTATTTGTGATATCAAGAGTACATAATAGTGTCTCACTCTTACAGAAGAACAGTTTACGAAAACAGTAATTCGTGATATCAAGAGTATATACATAACAATCTCCAACAAAAGAATAGCGACACACAACTCTTGCTGTCTGCAATATAGTGCTTGTCGGTGTTGGTTCACTTGCTTGATTATGAAACAGCCAATTAGCTAATAGATGCTGCGTAACATACTTTACTGCATAAATGATCATAAGAAAAGACAAATATGATAAAAACGTTCATAACTCATCTCATTCATAACGTAGGTTAACTGGTACATCGCAGAAAAATTACTTTGAAAAAAATCCTGGATAAGGTTACCTATATTATTATTATTATTATTATTAGAAAACATTCAACAAAACTAATTGAGAAACAAACTTTTCTCAGTTTCTCAATATTTATGAATTAATTTTTTTGAAACATTGTCTAAAATTCCTCAAAGCATTAGCAAACTGTTTCATGTTTTTAGCTATGCCTATGAGAATAGATTATGAACTTCAAATTGTCTAATATGACAGTCTCACTGAATGAATGATCTCTCTTTATCGAATGACTGACCTCTACAAAACCACAACGCACCCCATTGAGAAAACTGATGGCATCCTTTCCCAGTGATTTCGGAAAATAGGGCTTCTCCTGGCAAATGGCATCAAAAAGTTCATCCTCTGTTTCGCCACAGAACGGCGACTGTCCGCTGAGCATTTCGTACACCAGAACCCCCAGAGACCACCAGTCCACCGCTTCGTTATACAGCTGGCCCCGGATTATTTCGGGCGCAATATAGTCTGGAGTTCCGCAAAAGGTGCTGGCCATTCCGCGTTCTCGGTTCATTTCCGTCTTGCACATGCCGAAATCCGCTAAGTGAACGTGACCGTCCGCGTCCAACAGCACATTGTCTAGCTTCAGGTCGCGATAGATGATTCCTTCGTTGTGCAAAAACTCCAGACCGCAGACTATTTCAGCCGCATAGAATCGAGCTCGCTCTTCGCTGAACTTTTTCTCCTGCTGAATGTGAAACACGAGGTCGCCGCCGTTCAAGTATATAGTCTGTGACGAAGAACAAATGGGCAGAGCTCTGGAAAGCGCAGTGGAGTTCTGTGAGTGAGGGACAGAGGCAGCTGAGCATAAGCACTCGATGCTCGATGAAGGCGCACTCTGTGTCCTCGTCCTCAACGATTACATCCTTCTTCAGACACTTCACCGCAAACAGACCGCCACTGCCGTCGCGCAGTTCAGCCAGCAGGACCTGAAACATTCATGCAACAGGATAGCAAGCGGGCCGTCTAAGGCGCACTAGTGGACTCTTAAGGCCTATTCACACCAGGGAGCATGAGCGGGTGCATGAGCGGGCGCATTCTATTTTCACACTGCCTGCTGCATTATTTCACACAATGCATTAAACAAGTGTGCGTGTGCGCCCGCTCATGCTCCATGCAATGCGCCATGGCGTACACCATGGAGCAAAATGCGCCCTCGTGTGGCCTTTAGGCCTTTAGGTGGAGGCCTTTAGCTTCCACAGCTGCTACAGCTGCGCTCTGTTTTAAGTTGACTTGACATTTCGTTTTCGTTATTCTTCATTTTAGTTTTTAGTTTTCTTTAAAGTTTCTTTCTTTTTCTTAAGAAATTTCATTGAAGCCGACAAACGATTTAGTAGCAACTCTGCTGAGGTCAAGTCATCTGCAGTTGATGCGCTTCGCAAAAAGCGTGTACAGATTTAAGAATTGGATAAATGATAAAGCTGAGTTTATCTTACTCTCTAAACAAAATGCAGTTGATCCAATGAAGCATGAGCATCAGTTCATGTGAAAAAGACTATTCCGTTGTCCTAAAGTAATATGAATCAATCACCGCTAAGGACAGGGACAAGGACATTCCCTATTAAGCTTAAGCTTTATTAAGGACAAGGACACCTAAGGACTAGGGGTGTTTCAGTTAACTGATAACTGATAACTTTTTTTAAATTTAATTTATCGGGGTTAACTTGAACTTTAACTGAAATTATTTTGAGCCTTAACTTTAACTGATAACTTAACTGATTTAGACTCCAAAAACTGATTTAAATCAGTTAACTGATTTTATTTTCAGTTAAGCATCAAAACTGATTAGATTGTCTTACTAATGACGATTGGTCCAAGATATTTGTCAATATTGATAGTGTGATGTCTGGCAGTAATTATTTGATACCATACAGCGTTGGACTAGCTTCTCATTGCATGTACTACTTCAAAACAAAAAGTTCTATTTTCACAGCCTATGAGCAAAACTGCTTTCGCGACACTACCCCCTTAAGCGTCAAAACTGATTTTATTTTCAGTTAAGCGCATAACTGAAAATAAAAATTCAGTTCTGCGTGCAACTGATTTAAAGAATTTCAGTTCAGCTGTGACCTGACATGGTGAATGCAGACATGTGCTTCCGTTAAGTGTGCACGTTTCTTTTTTTCATGCGTTTTAGCCACATATAGCATGTATTATATTATATAAAGTGAAAAGAATATGATAACCATACATGTAACGGGGTCAAAATTTTGCGGGGGCCTCTCCGGCCAAATTTTGGGTACCCTCCCCCCCCAGATTGAACAAAAATACCCTAAATTTTGCAAAATTTTCTAAAAATTTCGCCAAAAACTGCCATTTTTTTAAAATTTTGCCCAAATTTTGGGGACCCTCCCCCCCGGGTCCTCGATTTTGGGGGGGGTCCCCCCCCCATCCCCCCTCATACATGTATGATGATAACCCTTCAGTTTGGTACCGCAATAGATAGATAGATAGCTGCAGCGCCCATTATTAGCGGCAAAAAACATCCCAAACAGGACACCTTGGGTGCATCAAAAGGGTTCCAGGAAAAGTGATTAACCATCACCTGTGCTGTGACCTGATCAGACTGTGGCATCCTTTTAGTTACGTGAGATTACGTCGTTAATGTGTCCTCGGTACTTATTTTAGCTCCAGTTTGATATTTGTGTGGGCCGTAGGCTGAGGGTATCCAGGGGCTATTTGGACATTTACGGCCGCTTGCACCAACCTTATTCTCGAGCTATTCTTATTCTTTTGCTATTCTCGAGTGCTGTTCACCATCTTACAATTTTCAAAAATTATATTCAAGGTATGGTAATTAGTTGATGTGGACTTATTATCCAAGAAACAGTGAAAACAAATGTAATGATTATGTCTTTCGGGTTGAACGTGATCAGCTGTTCTTGAGTTATTCTATTCTTGAGCTATTCTATTTTGGTGCAAGCCAGTGTTAAAAAATTACATGCCGTAGCACGAAAATTCTAAACTTTTTCAAAATCTAGTTCTGACGTGTTCGTTAATGAACTTTTAGATAGAATTTGAACATTGTTCAGCAAATTTTTATAATGTTGAAGCACAATAGGCCCGAGGCTGGCACTCACTTAGGTATATAGAGGAATTAAAACAGCACAAATATACCTCTGTACTCGGTAGTCAGTACGTTTTAATAAAACTAATCACAATTGTTATAAATCTGATTTATAGACATAAATATAATTTAAAAACCATAAAACACTTAAAAAATGGATTTTTAGTGATCGTTTTGGATTCTAAATTTTCAAAATTTTTACCATGTAACCTGGGTTTTTTTCGCAAAAACGTTCGCAATTGCGCAAAAAAAAATTAAGATTGCGAGAAATTTTCAAACCTTTTCTCAAAATTGCGAAAAAATTTTGACGCAGTTGAGACGAACTCGTAAGGTCCATGCGCTAATTTTTGTGGTTTAGTCGAAAAACATTTCCGATACGTCCCCAATTGACCAAATTTAGCCTAAAAATTGAAAATTTCTCCGACTTTTCTTGATCCCCTAGGCAGGGACTCGTGCAATTTTGTGACTTGATGTTGCTAGTGACCGTAAATAGGACACATTTTCTTTCATGTATCATCACATCACACCGACTGCATATAACAATAATAGACAGTATAATAGGGGTCGGTGGTGACATAATTAAGAAACATTTCAAAATGTTAGCAATTTCAGGCCTAATTTGGTCATTGGCCGAGTCTTCTTTTCTGTACGGCTGAGCATCGATTGTGAAAATTGTGAAAAATTACACAAAATTCTCAGGACGGCTCCATAATTTAAATAAAAATGTCAAAATCGTTGCTTTTTGGCTAAAAAGAGTAAAAATTGCGTCAGTCTTAATCCTGTCTAGACGGAATAATGTTTTATTGACATTTAGATGTAAAATCTACTGCATTAAGAAACGTATGTCTGCGAAAAAAAATTTGATTTTGCTAAAAAAATTTCAAGCTTTTCGCAAAATTGCGAAAATTTGCCAGCGAAAAAAAACCGAGCACGTAACTGAAATTAAAATCAGTTAAAGTTATCAGTTAAGTTAACTTAACTGATAACTTAACTGATTTAATTTTGCCTAACTTAACTGATTTAAATTTTGCGCAAATAACTTAACTGAAAACTTAACTGAATTAAAATTGTGTAACTTAAACACCCCTACTAAGGACAGGGACAAGGACATTCCCTA
>JASANF010005279.1:0-12197 GCA_030248245.1 Trissonchulus sp. WLG1_4
CGGATGTCACTTTTTTGACATCCGCGGATGCGGATGCGGATGCGGATGTTGACTGCTGACATCCGCGCGGATGCGGATGCGGATGCGGATCTTTTTAGAATACGTTCTAAACAAGTTATGAGCCAAATTTTTGAAAAAATTTTTACCAAAAAATACATAATACACTAAAAATAGCAAGTATGAATGCAAGAATGAAAGTACTAAGGAATGAGGCTTAGATAAAACAGTTTGTATCAAAGTTGTGCATTCATTATATATATATATATCTTCTAAGCCATGCGCCGCCATCAACAGTTTTTTGGTTTGGGTTGGTGTATAATCACTATGCGTACTCTGTCTATTCTTTTTAATCTACGAAAGCATGCAAGTGAAAAACCAAGAATATTGTTTTGACAATTATTGCTTTACAAGTGTGTAGACTAGTCTCTCTCAAACATGCAAAACTCAGTTAGAATATGCCCGCAATATCAAATATTTGTGAAGCCTACTTTAGAAACGTATATATGTCGCATGAAACGGTTTATGAAACATTTATACATACAATATTATATTCACCAAGAAGGAGAATGAAAATTACAAAAGTGGTTAGAAAATAAGTAGACATTTGTGTTGGTGGCAAAGTGAATTGAAGTTATTGGCTTAGTGGATTTTTTGGTTTCTTTGTACCTCTGTGTGGCAGTGTGCTAGCGGGGGTCTAACGAGTTCGCTGACTGATAGGACAGCTGTAGGTATGTCTTACAGAAGTCGTATATCAATAAACCTGTTGTAGCTACCTAACTGGACTGTTTATGCGCCTTTTCTGTAGGAATAGCCTCAACATGAAATCACATCTACTGGCTAATATATATACCTGCCTCTGTAACTCCTTCCTACGTGTCCTAGAGAAACAGTCCAGATTTTCACGTTCCAATGTATATACTTGTGTTATTACATGTATTATATGAGTATGCATAATAGAGCTTTTAGGTTATAAACTCAATCCGTGCTTTATAAATGATGTCTATATAGTATATATACTTCCTAAGTTCTCCAACTTACAGTCACAGGTCTCAGAGCTTGAATATTTGCAACAGAAAATAAAGAAATGTTTCTGAAAAAGAAAGTATCTAGTTCAGTTCAAGGCCAACGGAGCGATAATCAGACATTATTCTTGGACTTGAATCCAAATAAGATGGTGACATTCCTAGTTTTTACAAACTCTGAACTTATGTACACTTTACATTACATTTACATTACAAATTTACACGGGAAAATTGTGCCCTAGGGTTTGGTGTTGGGTTTATTATATAGTCTTATGGAACAAACATATATATATATATATATATATATATATATATATATATATATATATATATATATATATATATATATATATATATATATATATATATATATATATATATATATATATATATATATGCATATATATATATATATATATATATATATATATATACACATACTCATACATACACTCATATATATATATATATATATATATATATATATATAACGTAACGTTCCGATGGAGATTTAAAAGAAAAGCAAGCCAATACTAATATCTACAGAGGAAATTCAGAAGCCACTATTTTATTAAAGTAATGCCAATTATCTTATGGTATATAACCGACAACGTTTAGAGTTTTATCTGTCAGTCTAGCTAGTCTGTAAAATGTCTTAAAGTCAACTGAAACTGGTTCAAAGTGTCATCAATTTGTTAGTTTAGTTCGGGTTCACATGGAGACTGCTGAACTTTTTTGTTTGGCTCAAGCTTCTAGCTGATTATAACTCAAGAAGGCGCAAAATTTATATACTTACGAAAATAACAAGCCGCTATTTTGGACATGTAAAGTTTTATTCACATATTTTCGCTTTATTGAACATATTTGGTGGAGGGATAATTATGTTTCTAGCGTCAAGTGTATTCTTTTGTCTTTGTGATTCACGCTTCTAGGTTCGGGTTTTTGTATTGTCGTCGGTTTATATGTAGATATAATGATAATCACACAGGTGTGAGGGGGTGGAGGGCCGAAATTTTAGGAGACTTTGGAAATCTAGGATGAACCTATGTAAACGATGAGTGCATGTAGTATGGTTTTAGTTAAAAGCGGGCATTTGAAATTTTATGTACGTTATATAACTATTTGAGTGATATATAAATGTCAATTTTGACAAATTTATATAGTTGTCAGACACGTTTGATGAATCGATCGCTAAAATTATTGCAATTTGTATCTAAAAACTGACGTCGCGGATACGCATCGTTAATTTAAATTTGTAAACTGGTCCAGCTATCCGATCTGATCATACCAAACATGTCGTTTGGGGGACGGGGATAGGCGGAAGACCCCCCAAAATTCTTTCCCAGGGGTGTCGAGGGGTGGTCCCGCCAGGGGTAATAGAGGGCGGAGAATCCCTGTGTCTGCTAAATTTTCGGCTAAAATTTTTTGATCGTGGTTTAGCATTTAAATTTTTTAGCTCAGCAGTCAGCACTTGAAAACTGTTCATTTTCGTAAAATAGAAGCATTATTGCCGAAATTTTGTCAAAAATATGTCAAAATCGCTACATTTTAGGCATAAAAAAGTAAAAATTGCGTCAGTCTTGAGGGAGGGGAGGTCAAAATTTTCCCCGTCGGTTTTGGGGAGGGGTTGGTCCTAGCCATAGAGGGAGGGGGAGACGGGTACCCAAAATTTTTGGGCTGTTACGTGTATAGATCCAATCATACAAATAACGGGGTCAAATTTTGGGGGGGCCTCTCCGGTCAGATTTTAGGGACTTCCCGATCAACCAAAAATACCCTAAATTTTGCAAAATTTTTGAAAAATTCAAGTGCCATTTTTACTAAATTTTGCCCAACTTTTTGGGACCCTTCCCCCGGTTCCGGCCCTTGATTTTGGGGGGTCTCCCCATCCCCCCATCATTCATGTGTGGATCCATTCCACCTCATTACGTGTGTGAAAGGAAGGGACCCTGTGAAACGTTAACCAGCTTCAAACATTTATATACTGTAATAAGCGGAGAATATATTATATACTCAACATAGCGAGAGCCAAACACCCAAAGGCCGCAGACATCAACGAAGGAATAAACATATTTGTTTACTTTAAATATCGCGTAAATCTAAATCAGATTTATATATATATATATATACTGGGTGGGTATCCTATATACTTAGTGCATGAAAATGAAATCATGTCTTTTCCAATTTTTCTGACTGAAACACTGAAAAAACTAGTAGTCAGCTTAGCTCTGTCACTTGATCCGCAGGTGTTTAATTTCAGTACGCGAAACAGTAATGTATCAAAAATTTGGTATTTGAAAATGGGCGTCCAAAAATGCAAAATATTAAAACTTATCCAAAAATCAGAAAGTACAAAACAGCAATAATATAAAAAAAAACAGATCGTTAGGAAACTGCAAAAGTGTCCGGCGAATGTGACATTCTAGAAGATGAAGTTAATTTGCAAATGCCACTGTTTGGTTCCAAGCCCAGATGTCATAAGTTTTGACGGACTACCAAATAGTGCCTTTTGACTTTGTCAAATAGAAACCTGACAAGACAACTGCCCTAAGACGAACCGTGACAGAATTTTTAATGGGTAAGCCTGTCGTTTCCTTCTGCTTGTGAGAAAAAATTTTCAGACGAAGAGGAGGCAAGTGAAAAGGAGATATGCGGTGGTTTATAGTTTATCAGATTGGATTATATGTGGCCCGTGGCTTGAGGCATATACATATACATTATCACAGTGTGCTTATCTAAAAATGTACATTTACATAGATTTTGACAGCCGTTGCTGTGCTTGTGCAGATGAAGCGGGCGGCGGTAATTTTGGAGTAGACTGGCTCATAATGTAACGGGGACAGGTCAAAATTTTGGGTGGCCTCTCCGGCGAAATTTTGAAGGGGTGCTCCGCGTCTGATCCACCAAAAATAACCTAAATCTAGCTAAATTTTAAAAAATTTTCTTTTTTGTCTACTTTTGCTCTGTTTTTTGTAAATCCTCTCCCACTGGACCATTTTAAGGGGGGCTCCATCCCCTTCTTCCATTTTTATAATGGGCTGGCTATTGTGTGAAGCAGGGATCCCCTGTATATTAAGGATCATACATGGAACGGGGTCCAAATTTTGGGGACCCTCCCCCACCCCTGATCGACCAAAAATAACCTAAATTTTGTAAACTTTTGCCAAAAAAGTGCCATTTTTACTAAATTTTGCCCGAATTTTAGGGACGCTCCCCCCGGCCCCTCGATTTTGGGGGTTGTCCCCCCCATACCATCCCTTCTTCTCATACATGTATGTTAAGGATTAGTACCATATATATGTAGGGTATTGCCATAATCGACCTGTACAGTGTGGCACATGGTTCACGGCACGGCCTGTGTCATGACGTGAAGTTGTAGGAGGATGGAGGATAGACGTACAATGAAAAACACTGTAGCAGAAGACTGGATGAAGCAATACTTTTATTGTCATTGAAATGTGAGTGTATGAAAGTGCGTGTCACTCAGTGTCCCGGGTTACCTCAGCTGTGACTTATGAGTAATCAGTGTTTGGCTTTAGGAAGCTTAATAAGCACCATCTGTACTGTGTGCAGTGGCGCCTAGTTTTTTCTCCACTTCAGCAGGAGCTGCTACTTCCATGAAAGGGTGTCATTAAAGGTACATGAGGCCTCTCTAGGTTGATTTTGATAGGTTTTTACTGTTTCTTCTGGGAAATGACGGGCTTTCAATTGAACCTGCTCTTTGTGGGTTTCTCTGCTGCCGTCTGCAGTGTTAGCAGCTGGCTCACAGAAATGGGCGTTACACAAAGAAAAATGCAGACTGTGTTTTTCATGTAATAACCAATAGACCTGTTCCTTACTTCATAGAGATTTAGCACTGTATAACATCCATACATGTAACGGGGTCCAAATTTTGGGGGGGCCTCTCCTGTCAAATTTTGGGGACCCTCCCCCCCTGATCGATTAAAAATACCCTAAACTTTGCGAAATTTTGTAACATTTTCCCAAAAAAGTGCCATTTTTACTAAATTTTGCCCGAATTTGTGGGACCCTTCCTCCCGGCCCCTCGATTTTGGGGGGGGGGTCCCCCCATCCCCCCCCTTATACATGTATGATAACGTCATTGAAGACTTTGGGCCTACAGTATTTATGAATGAATGAATGAATGAAGGCTAATCAGACAGAGGTCGGTAGTTTATCCAGATTATTGTTACTGTATCTATGCGTTTTTTAACCTTATCAACTTATTATGTATATATAAGTATATATTTAATTGTTATTGTTTTGTAGAAAACAATGACGTATTCAAAATGAATCATTAGAAAACTCTTTTCGTATATGCAATATAAATGTGACATATTTTCAACTGATTTTCTAGAGGCTATGACCCTTCACTCTTTCATGGACTAAATTTCGGGTCTTTTCCTTTATTTTACCGAATAGCAAAAAAACAGAAACTGCTGGTGGCGATTAAACCGGAGCTTAAAATACCGAGTGTTTGGATTCCATGGTTTTTTCAGATACAGCATAAAGCTGATGCTGGTTTAGGTGCTCAAACAAAAACTTAATTAACACTGTCAGAGCTGAGGCTTAAACTTTTGTAAAAAACCTTTTGGCTTGCCCGGTTCGTATGCTGTAATTAAAAAGGTCGCCGCTTCCCCAAGTTTTCCTATTGTTTGTTTTTTTATTTTTTCCGATTCAATTAAACAAAACTCATATTTTAACTTTGGCGACCGTACATGCAGTTAAGTTTCAGTGTTTCAAAGCTTATTTAAACTACAGAGATATATAAATAGAGAAAAAGTAGGTTATCCGCGGAAATACGTGTATAATACTTACGTCAGTCCTATGTCGCAAATTTTATCAGTTACATTTATATACATATAAAATTTTGGACAAATTGCCGAAAAAGCTAGTCTACTTTTTCCGATTCCGCATTAATTGTGAGACAGACACTACCTACGACTAATAATAGCTGAACCTGATCCTGATCCTAAGATATTTTTAAGCTAAGTTTCAGGCTAATTGTATATTGTATATAGCTTAAATGGGAATTTTATTAGTGCTAGAATGGACAAATGTCGTGCAAGAGTACTTTGAACAGACCAAAATGATATATAGCTTAGAATAACACATTTTTGAACATATTTATGAGTTATATACTGATAAAAGACATTAATTGGGTAATAAATAATATATATTGCTTTCTTTAGTTACGTAAATCGTGATAATGGAAGTTGATAGTTTTTTGCCAAAAATACATTGCACTTTGAAGATTTATTCCTGCAGATTCTTTTTCCACAAATCCTTAATTGATGGACAACTCAGATTTTATTTATATATATATATATGTACAGCTGTTTTTTGTTTTTTCAGGCCATTGAGTCCGAAGGCAAGACTGTGGAAGAGTTTCTGCAAGAATTTCAGCAGTCGAAAAAGCTGACTAAAAGAACACGTAAGGAAATTGATATTTTTGATCAAGAAATCAGTCAATCCACTGAATCAGTCAATCGGACCAAGTAGATATTTTTTGGCTGATGCTTGTGATAGTCTACTCATTCGTCGTGTTACTATATTGCCACGATGAACAGCAGTACGTACACCTCGTATCTACCATTAGGGTCTATACCATTAGGCCATATATGGAGTTGATAAGGATGATTTGTGTTCGTCACTTTCCGGCCAACCTTGGTCACTTTTCGCGACGGATGAAGCTCGTCGTACGCCGACGAACAGGGAACTTTTTTTGCACAGTACTGTATGTACTTAGTGGAGGAGCAGGGCTTGTTTTTAGAAAAAGGTCCTTACCTGTTGAGACTTGAGCGTATTTGCACTTTTTTCGCTCGTTTACATTTTTGTTATTTTTGAGCATTTTTTTAATTAAGCATCATTTGTTTCAGGCCGTGGTGATGAGAACGGCGAGGCTATTGACGACGAAGACGCTGAACAGGTTAGACTGTCATTTTTGGTTTGTCGGCATTTTTTGGCCAAACGCATAAAATAAAAAACGTGTTGAGTCGTGATATTTGGATATTTTGCCGGACTCAATGATTGTTACTCAAGAATGACTATAGTTTATGAATTCGCGTGAGAAACATTAGTGCGTAAAACAGATTCTAAAAGCGCAATTAAACTGTCAAGCTTTCAAGACAGTGGAATTGCCTCTCGCCTTGAAGTCACTTGGTAATTTGGTATGGCGATTAAATTAAGCAGACTTGTTTTTTGGTATTTCAGAATGACGAAGATGTTATTGAAGCGGATGGAGGTACGTCTACGTATTGTGGTATCTCCATAGCTTTTATCTTAAATTTCGATCGATTATTTTCAGAATTTAGGCTAAGCAGGTTGTCATCTTGCCTGAAGATTTTCCAAGCCAACTAGTTGCCAGGATACTTCTGATGCCATCAGTGCAAGAAAATGATTAAATCAGAGAAGAATGTGGACTGAAGCTTTGCCATTCGGTTTGGAACTTTGGGATAAAATGCGGTGCCTTAAATCACGGAATTACGGACGAAAGCTCCGTACTGGTAGAAAATATGGCCGACTCCGTATTTATATTACTTGCAGTCTAGCGTCATGGCTGGTTACAGTCGTGACGACGTTCTTATAAAATGTCGTGCGTGTGCAGCGAAAAATACCTGCTGTTTCCTTTGATAAAAAACATCTGTCAGTGGCCTTATAATATTGTGTTGAAAATTTGAAAAAATGTGAAAATTGTAATGGTTGGATTTTACACAGAAACCCTATGAAAGAACTGTGTATTCTTTGCTGAAATTCTGAGATCTATGAAAGTACGATGTACGTTTAGAAGCACTAATGACTGATACCGATTTAAATATTAACAGAGAGTTTTGGTTATTTATAATCCTCGGTTGTCAATCTTATAATCTTCTAAGTAATAAATGGATAGAGAAAAAAATTATTACTTGTGCTCATTCATCCATTCATTCATTCATTCATAAATGCTAATAATACTATTGTAGTAGAAAATGAAGAGTCGACAGCCGCAGCTGCAGCAGTGCAACAGCAAAAGGATATCCCCAGTCCCGGAGACGTGGAGCCTCGCCACCAGTTTACGCCCGAAGACACCATTCGTCTGCACAAGGCTGCCCACGCCCAGAATCCCACGGGTGGCGACGACTCGTCTAGTCTCATCGTCAATACGGACGGCACCAGCTCGGAGTGCTCGCTGGTACTGGAGCCCACGACGGCAGGAGTAAAGACGGCCGCCAACACCACGGCTGCTGCCACACCGCCTGCTCTTGGTGGCACGAGTGAGCCACTGAACAGTGGCTCTAACTGTACTCTTGCCACTAGTGCCAATACTGCTGCTACTACGGCTGTGGCTGCTAGTGAGCCACCGGCTGCGAACGCCCCGGCCCCCTCTCCACCCACAGTCGTCGGTGGGGGCTCGTCAAAACTGATGACCAGCTCTCCGGCCGTAGCTCCGCCTCCCAGCGTCAACGGCAACCAATCAAATGCAAGTCCGGCTGATCCAGCCCCGCCCACGACTACGGTCACGCCGCCGACGCGCACGGAAACGGCTGTTGTAAAGAGGTTGGTTTAGTTGGGGGAGGGCAGCTTCACGTTAGCCACAGTCAATTCAATGATGCAACAATAATGGACAACGACTTATATCAGACCTCTGTCCCCGCGATAATTCTTTTCTGGGTTGACAGACCAACTGGTTGGAATTGGTATACTAAGGTTGCAGATTTCACCACCCCCATCTATTACCACCATCCCATCCCGTCTTTACCTTTTTATGACCCGTCCCCCACTTACTTTTTTTTGCTAGGGTTTCAGGTTTTCAGGTTTCAGCCACGCTGCTACGTTTTCATCCGGCTTTGTGGAATAACACAACTGATTTTGGATTCTCATTTTTTGCTATAATTGTCTGCGAAATGTCATTTTTGGCTTGGTGGTTTCATGTTCAACTAGCCGCTTGCCGAAAGAGTCAAGACTGGTGATCATTTGCTCTCTGAATGGAAAAACACCTGCCGTATTGGGAAGAAAGCTGGAGATACTCATGATTTTTTTGGATGGAAGATTATCATCTACATTTCTGTTTTCCGCATTTATCTATACCGGCGTTAATAGACTAGAGGCGTTAGACTGGAGTTGCGATTAAGCCATAGCTTTTTCTTGATAAAGGATAAAAATGTTTGGTTCTTCAGAATCCGGGTGATATTCATGAAAATTTTCACACAGATTTTGTTTCGAAATTATTATTTCATTTTTACGTTTTATTGTTAAAATTAATTAATTTGTAACTAAACCTTTAAAATATTGCCATTGGGGGAAATTTTGTGTTTCCATATTAAAGCTTATGACTGTTTTCAGCGAAACTACTGTGAAACAGGACAATGTGTCCTCTCAACCGGCCACCACTCCGAAAACCGAACAGGAAGTGAAACGTGAGTGATTACTGATTGCTATCAGTTAAGGTGGTAATACGTTTTCGCAGTTTTTTCACTGTTCTATTCAAAGACAGTGTTACTACGTTAATTTTACAACGCTCTTTTGCATAATCATTGGCAACTGGCTTATGGTTTACGAAATCGCAATTTTCTGTTTAAAACCATATTAGAAATTCACGCAAAACAGTTTTTAAACTGAAATTAGCCGTAAAACTTTAAATCAAAGTGCTGTCATTGTGGTTGAACTAAAACTAAAACTTATAGTAGTATTTTTTTTGTAATGCAAAAAACTTCAAAAACGGTAGTACGATCTCAGTTTTCAGAGGACAATAATTTGCTGTTAAATTAATCAATTAATACTTGATTTCATCTATATTATGAAAAGCTTTGGTCTTAGAATGTTGATCTTTATTGCCTCTAGCGAACTCAGCGTTCAATTGCAAACTTAAGTGTTAAGTTTTTTAAGAAATGATTAACTTTAGTTTAAACTAAATTGATTTTATTGTAAATTAGTAATAATGATTCAGTCATTTAAAATTTATCAATTAAAATATTAAACTGAGAAACATTTTGTTTCAGCGCAGTCGAGTGGGAAGAACTTATGGATCACAGGACTGGCACCCAACATCAAAGCCACTGATTTGAAGGTATTTCAGTTAATTTTGGGTTTTTCTGTCCTTGGGGTGAAAAAACTCTACGGATGTTGTATTTTTCGCCAGTTTATGAATGGTTTTAGTTGGCTAGATTACGGCTTAAATTTCCTTCTTAAATACCAAACTTCTAATACTAAGATCTAAGAAATCTTACCATTACCTCTAAGTTTAAATTATTATCAAGAACTCAAATCTGACCAGAAATTGCTGTACCCAGAGAAAAAACAGGTTGCGTGAGCTTTGTGACTACTTGCTGTACTCTTGATGCGTGCTATTTCTTTCGTAATGAAAGGCGCCTTTGTTTTTGTCTCAGGATCCATCATTTTTTGGTCAGCAAACTTAGGGAAAAGTCACGAGCATCTTTTTTGTCTCATCAGCATTATCAAGAGTACATAATACTGTATTAGGTGCATAATAGGATTATATACTCTTGGTATTAGCTAGAGTACATAATAGGTACTATTATAGTATTATGTACATAATAGTACATGATAGGTCATATTATGTACTCTTGGTATTAGACAATCTTTTTGCTCAAAGGATAACACTTGTTTCCATTTCAGACGCTGTTCTCCAAGTGTGGTCGCGTGCTGACGGCCAAAATCGTGACCTCGGCCAAATCGCCCGGCTCTAAGTGCTATGGCTTCGTGTCCATGTCGTCCGCCGAGGAGGCCTCCAAGTGCATCCAACAGCTGCACCGCACCGAACTGGGCGGTCGAATGATTTCCGTTGAAAGGGTATAAGGCTATATTATGGCTTTGCAGCCAATATTCAGAGAATAAGTAGTCACTAGGGCAAGAGTTATACCTGCAGTGTAAACTTTGCTATCAAGTGCTCAGTGCACATTTTTTTGCTATAATGGTGCATGACTAAAGAAATGGTAATTATATCATGTTACTAGATGTGTTCACTACTTGTTTGTAAATTAATATATAAGTAAGAATACAAAACTTACTTACCATTCTTATATAAGCAAACTGAGCGCCCATTGGTCGACCAAAAACTTCCTCTTTGGTGCTCTGACTAATTAGTACTAGTCATCTTTTATCTGCTCATAAACATTCAAAGTAAAAAAAGTTGATAACAAAAAACAAAAATACATAAAGCTTTTGGTTGCAGTCTAAAAATGACAGCATGCTGCCGTTCAACAAGCCAGACGCTGCAAAAGCAGCCACGGCAACTCGAGCGGGTCTGGGGGCCACTGCGGCTAAACCAGCCACAGCCGCTGCGACACAACCCGCCAAGACGGACGCCAAACCCAGCACTCCGGTCAGTGGCCTGAAACAGGAAGAGAGGAAACCAGCAGCACAGCAGGAGAGAAAAGACGGTGGTGCCAAATCGCCGGAGAAAAAAGATGGTTAGTTTAGAGTGGTTTTGGGTCATAGATTGGTCATTGGACATTTTTGCGAGGGCAAAAGTGGTTAGTTAGGAGGTGGTTTTTGGAAATGGAGACACTATGTTGTCACGGTAATTTATTTGTATAAGACGTGGACGTTCGTGAGGTAATCTTTGTTAGAACATAACGTAGGCATGTTGTGATAGTATTGATAATTTAATTATTTTTTGGAAAAGCTACTGTTTCAAGCTGCGATGATGTTTCATATTCAAGACGGGGCTGATATACAAGATGCATAAATTTATAACTGAGCAGCTTCTCACTCTTTCTTCACCGGCAGTCGTCCGTGCGAAATAAATGCTTTTATACAAATCGAGTCAACAGACCAATATTTTAGCTTCCTCATTGGCTCTATTTCTATTCCTTTCAGACAGTCGTCGAGCTCGCTAGCGTCGCAGCAGTCGCAGTCGCCGTTCTCTATCTCATTCAGATCACCACCGAAGCAGTGATCGGGACAGACAACACTCATGGGGTCAGCCAAATTATTTTAGCAAATAGCTTGTTCTAGCAGAAGTAGAAGTGTTGTAGTCAATGGGTGGTTGGTGGTTTTGGAGTAATGCTTTCGGCTGCTGATTATAGTCAATAGACTTGGGCCTTGGCCATTTTTTGCACTTTAGTAGCTATAGTGTACACTATAGCATTACATTTTATACAATCAGTTAGCAATCAATAATCAAATCAAATAAGCAAATTAATAATTAGCATTATACAATCATGCAACTTATTG
>JASANF010005280.1:0-30477 GCA_030248245.1 Trissonchulus sp. WLG1_4
CAAAAAACGCTGAGCACAGTGCAAACAAGCTTCACAGCAACAACCCCAAAATATGTGGATTTTTGCCCACCACAAATGTTGACAAAACAGTACGAATACTGCACCCAGCCGACATATATATACACTCAGGCAAATCAATGTCCAACTGAAACCGGACCGTCAGTAGTTTTCTGTACAACTACTGGAATCACAGAGCCTAAGGAAACCGTTTCATATGGTCGGCAGTTTAATCAGTCTATGGGCCCAGGGGTTACGTTCGCGCCTCCGAGACAATTACCATCGTCCACTCCTAGATTCTGGGAAACGCAAGGGGGTCCCCAAATTGCCCAACACCCTGACTATACCAACATATATGGGGATATGCAACCACAGGCGGGGCAGTGTTTTGCTAATGCACAGGTGACAAATTTTGGACCAGCACCAGGGTATATAAATCCCAGCAGTTTTGGTGGGAGATCAGCCCACACGCAACCCCTACCCCCAGCCTATGACCCTCAGAAGCTCCAAAATATGCTCAAATTTGTGGCGGATCTGCCAGTTTTCGACCACGATTCTGTCAAAATGACCTTTCAAGAGTGGCTGCAGAGCCTTACCATGCGCCTAAAAATGGCAATGGTCCCAGAAAATGATTGGGGACGGGTCCTCTGTTTCAAACTAGGGGGACGGGTAGGCCTGTACGCATCCAAATTGCCCCAAGACACCATCCAAAATTTCACTAGTCTGGTCGAACATTTGACACCTGTGTTTGGGGCTAGAAAGATGACAAAGAGTGACTATTACAGAAAATTTTTGGACAGACGCCAGAGGGCAGGTGAACCAGTCAGAGATTACCTGAGAGAGCTGCAAACCCTAGCGCAAGAAATTTGGATCAGCGGGGAAGAGCGGGACACCAATGTGGCTCAGCAAATTTTCAGTGGGGTAATTCCCGAAGTGCAAAAAGTCCTAGCACCAATTTTTTGTGATGGCTCCCCTCCCTTGTCCAAGGTGGTAAATCTGTTAGATCTGGTGTTTCCGATTGGTGGTTCTGACTGGGTTCATGCGGTTAGTGGGGAGAATTCAGGCCAAAAAGGCGGAAACTGGCGCGAAGCCAGAACTTTCTCAAATCCCCCGACTCGGACTGACAAACCTGGGCCCATAAGACCTTTGTTCACACCCAAAAGAGTTGAAAATTCAGAGACAAATCATGAGTCAAAACTGCTCGAAGCCATACGCGAGCTACAAATTGAAATCAGAAAGAACTCAGAACGAAATGATCGTCACCCCCGAGACCAAGGGTATAGTGGGGCACATTCATCTGAACAAAACAGATCTCCAAACAGACCATACAATAACAATATGGGACGTAATGGCGGATACCAGGGGCGAGACTCCCCACCCCCGAAGTGCTACAATTGTGGTCGTCTGGGTCACGTCAGCAAACACTGTCGGGCCCCTCGGAAACCAATGGGTCGACCATTCACCCCTGATACTCGTCGATTTCCATCTAATAGTGTAGGGAGATTCTCGAATTTTTCCAACTATGGGCGACAGCAGTCGCAAAGCTCCTACTCCCCACGATTCCAAGGTCCGTCGAATTTCAATCGGGGAAATAGTTTCCGCTCCAACAATCCGAGCAATTTTTCGCGGGGTCAAATAAATTATCTGCAAGAAACGGGCAATCATCTCATGCAACCCCCTCAGTATCTGCCAAACTACTCGCAGCCACAGCCTGTTCTATACCCTCCGCAGTATATGTACCCTCCACAAGGGGTGGTATACCAGAATCAGACTCAACCTCAGTCCTATAGTTTGGAAAGTCAGCAAGTGGTTGAGCAAAACTCTCAGCCCAAGCAAGAGCAAATCCACACAGTGATCCCAGATTGGATCCAAGAGGCACAAAGAGTAGCTGAGCAGTTTACGTCTGGGGCACACGATGATAATGAGCTAGAGGAGGATTCAGAGGATGAGGTAGAGCAGGAGGTGTCCCAGGAGTTTCTAATGATGGCATGCGAAATTAACATCATTCAGCCGATGCCCCACATCCCGTTTGAGTTTCCCAAACCCCTAGATTCGACCCAAACTGAGACGCAAATCCCGATCATAGTGATCACCGCGCCTGACTCAGACAGTGACATGGCATGCGAGATGCAGCCAACTAGCGCGGAGCAAGGGGAATCTATAGTCATTCCATCTTGGTATACCGACCTGGAGGAGTCGTTCCCCGAGTGCCAGACTGAGGCTCTAGATGTAGAATCGGACCCCGAACTTGAGCAAACCCCAGTAGGGTTGGAGGAGGCCGAAAAGGCCGAAGAATCCAAAATTAAAGACAAAACGAAAAACATCAGAAAGGCAGTGAGAATAGGCGCAGAGGGAACGGCACCGACAGTGAGCGGTAGTCAGCTCAGTGAGCCAGAAATCCAAGGAGCAAAAGGCCACATCCAGCAGTTGAACAAACGTATACGCGAGCTAGAGCACGCGTTGCAAGAACTCAAATTCGCCAAAGGAAATGAGATGGGAAATTGGCCTGTATCCCAAATGGAGGGGAACCCTAGCACGAATATCCCAGTGGTCCAAGTCCAAATTGTGGGAAAAATGTGCCCAGCCCTGATAGATACGGGAGCCACTATGTCCATTATCACCAAAAATTTGTTGGAGGACATTCAGCGGCGCAAGCAGCTGCCGATCACCCACCCCCGAGTGCGATCAGCTAGATCCGCAAATACTTCGTCGATCCATTTTGAAGGGGAAGTCGAACTCCCTATTGAGTATGGGGGGTTTATATACAAGTGGCCATTTCTCATTTCATCCATCTGTGGTCGCGACTTGATCCTTGGGTTTGACTTTCTGCAGAAATTTGGCTGGGTCATAGCTTGTGGCCAGCGTGTGGTGAAACCAGGTGCTGACAATATAGCACACTGGTTGCCCCTATTGCCCCCGCAACAAATAATGTCACTATCTGAGGCAGAGCGGCAATCCATGAAGTCGCACATTCCCCTGTTCACGACCAAAGAGGTAGTCATAGGTCCGAGACGTGAGCGAGTAATTGCAGGCTTGATGAAGCCAAAGCCGGGAATGGGGATAGACGTCAAGGACGTGTTCTTTGAACCGCACGTTGATTTTATATCGAAACAGCAACTATACGCCAGCGCCACAGTGGCTAGAGTCAAGATGGGCAAAATCCCGATCAAAATTTTGAACCCTCACCCTGTTCAGATGATAATCCCAGCTAACACCTTTGTGGGTTTGTGCGAAGAAGCGGTGGACGGTACAGAAAACGTCTGCGGGGTAGATCCAAATTCGGATCAGGTCCAAAAGACCAAGTTCCACATGGAACCGGGGTTTCAAGACGAGTTTCGACAAAAAGTCAAGGAAAAATTGAGGGAGTCCCACATGTCATCTGAGGGGAAAGCAAAACTCGAGGAAGTGCTAGTGTCGTTTGCACACCGGTTTAAACCCGCGCAAACTGTCGGCACTATGACACAGTTTCAGCATAGAATTGACACCGGGGATGCCAAACCCATTCGGCAACAGGCCTATAGGGAAAACCCAATCCGGAAAACGATCATAAAGGAAAAGATAACGGAGTTGCTCCAAAAAGGGGCAATTGAAAAATCCGATTCTCCCTGGGCTTCACCCGTGGTTCTAGTCAAAAAGAAAGATGGTGACTGGCGTATGTGCGTAGATTTCAGAAAAGTGAATGCGGTCACACGAAAAGACGCATATCCCCTGCCTCGGATTGAGGATTTACTTGAGTCTGTGCGCAACGCGAAATTTTTCTCTAAGCTTGATCTAGTTGCTGGGTACAATCAAGTACCTATGGCTGAAGATGATAAGATCAAAACAGCTTTCATCACATACCTAGGGATATATCACTATAATGTGCTCCCTTCGGTAGCAATACGTTCTTTGTTTGTTCTTCGTTCAGTTCATATTGCTTGTATATCTGAACCCATATAACTGTCTTTTAGTCATGTGTAGTTTTTGTTATTTGAATCTATTGATACCACATTAGCAATTGGAATTAAACTCAAATAGCCAACAAGCAGCGGTTTCATACAAATTTTTTGATTAATTTCAAACTAAAAACAGTCAATACTTACACTAAGTTTGTCCCTGCCGCGTAAAATTTTCGAATAAAAATTAGTGCTTTAGAACTTTAAAAAAATGTTTCGACATCTCAATTAGACGAAGCATCTACACCTTTATTCATACATGTAACAGCACCGAAATCTAAGGTACCCCTCTCCCCTTGAGTGGGACCCCCCTCCCCTCCATAAAACCATATTAGCCCCCTTCCAATACGCCGCAAAGGTTTCCCTTTTGATCACAACCGAAAAACACCGATTTTGCCAATTTTTGGCGGCAACGTTAGATGAAGTTAGGCGTTTAAATTTTCCGGAAAAATGTTAATTTTTTATGACCTTCGCGAAAATTTTTTCTTCACCTTAAACCTCCCCCCTTCTACCCCCTGGCGAAAAGTAAACCCCCCTCCTTCCCTCTGGACCGAATTTTTCCTGGGGGGGTCTTTCCCCCATCCCCCCGACTTTGCGTATTCCTTTAATTAATTATTTATTATTATATAGGTTTTTAATTGCAAGGTGACAAAGTGAAAAATTGGATAAAAGTTGGCAACATCAAAT
This sequence comes from Trissonchulus sp. WLG1_4, assembly GCA_030248245.1. Classification (NCBI taxonomy): domain Eukaryota; kingdom Metazoa; phylum Nematoda; class Enoplea; order Enoplida; family Ironidae; genus Trissonchulus; species Trissonchulus sp. WLG1_4. Next base: position 4,620 of record JASANF010005280.1, read on the forward strand.
ATGTATTTATCATGCATTGGCAGTCATTTCAAGCAATCGCTTAGTTTCTTCGTATTTCTTCTTTCAATATTGATAATTAATCGTTGATTAGTTAGTAATTTCATTATTTTAAAATTATTGCTAATTAAGTTGTAAAGTAATATTAAGTAATGTTTTGGTAATAGAGTGGCAGACATCATGTCACCCTTTCCTTGACTGAAATTTAAGCTCGAAATTTATGTTTTCAATTTGATAATGTAAACGTTTTGCTAAAAAATGAGCAACACTGCCACACCACATCGAAATTTTTGGCCGAGGGGGCATGATAACTTAAAACTTGAAAATCCTACCTCATAGATTACTAAAAATAAAAATTGCATTTACAGCAATATATACATAACTTATACAACTTAACTTATTACAATTAAAAAAATTTGTACACTACCACCTGAGCTAATCGGACTGACAGTTACAAAATCGCCGAAGACTATCCAACTCACGACACCTAGCAAGGTATGCAGTGCGCCAGTTCAAAATTACAGGTAAAATTGACATGTCTGAGCTTCAATATGGGTTTGTGGCTCCAGTAATACAACCCTTGCCTCACAACATTCATATTTTGCCAAAGATATTTTTTATTGGTCATTTAGTGCGGAATCAAAACGTACAGTATTCACAGTTAACAAACTGTTGTCATGGCATTATGGTGTAGTGGTTAACACTTAACACTCTGGACTCTCAATCCAGTGACCCGAGTTCAAAACTCGGTAAGGCTTAATTTTTTAATAATCAATTATGCTATTTAGAATTAGAATGTTTAATTTTTTTAATAATCAATTATGCCATTTAGAATGTTTAAATTAATTCAGTTAGTTTAAAATTTTTTATAATTTACCAGTAAAGCTCTGGAGCTACTCAGCAATAAATGTGTTCGGAAATTGGAGTTGAACAATCATTTATTTACAAATAATGGCCGCGTTTTATATTTCCTCTGGAATATTGACACTCATTCCTCACAATAACAACTTCTCACTCAGCAGAAGAGCTTGTTCACTTCTTACTTAACAAGCCCCCCCTTTTCATAATTTTTACGCGGCGGCCTCAGCCGCCGCGTATACTAGATATTAAGATAATATCTGATACAGAGGAAATGCCTAGGTCTGTATCAGCATGCGTGCTCAGTGTTGTGTGTGCGCTAACGCTGTCTGCGAGACAGAATAAAAACCGGTTATAAAGTATGAAATTGATAGTTATTAATTTTTCAGCACCGAAAGCATATTGATGAAACATCTTGCTAAGCTTTAGCTTTTCCCCGTTGGTACACTCTCAAAATTTCCGAATGTCCCGCGTTTTATATTCTTCAGAATATGGTCAAACAAAGACTTCTATTCTAACACTAAGTCTCAAACTGTAAAAAATCACTACTCGCAAGACGTACTTTTTCATTCGAGAACTGGTTGTGCAAAATTCATTTGCATATCGAACTGTGAAAATATGCAAATGAAGTTAAGTCGCTGACTATTCATTCCTATTAGACGTTCTCGCAAGGTGGTGCGTCTGCGTACTGAGCAGGTATAGTTGTTTATTGCGGCAAAACACGCCGTCGTGCACGGTCAAATGGCATACCGACGGACGGCTGTGTTTGCGAAGTAGAAACGTTTTTGTCATTCTGTGAGCCGGAGGGGGGAGGTGCATTCCGTTTGTGTATTATGTAGGTGTTCATTTTTACGTACCTAAACCGGCAACTTTGGGACAACTTGGCTTTTACATCTTTTTAATCAAGTCGCTTGTATTTTGACTTGGCAGTTGACATGAGATTTTGCAATGAACCGAGCTTAAAATTTTTGTGTCGGCTAAATCGTGACAAACACCTGTCACCAAGCTGCCTAAAAACTTCATCATGTGAAAAGAAATGAATAATTATGTACGTATGTGCACGTAAAGCTTACTCTGCACCCATAACATACAGTATACATAGGTATGTATTGTAACTGTAAATTTCACGTGTGCTTGATTTCAGATTTCAGAGTAGGAGGTCAGAGTGAAAGGCTAAGTTGGTTCAATAGGTATGCAATACGTATGTAATTGTGAACCTAAAACAAAACAGGGCCTGCTAACTTATCATATGTACAAAAACGATCGACAGAATTTATCTGTTATTTTTCGGTCTGAACGTCTCCGGGAAGGAACTTTGCTCCTTTTAGGGGCAACTTGTTTTCACTGAAACGTTTTTACCCGTTAGACTGACATTGTTGGCTAGAAATTGAGATTGAGACTGAGAGTGGTCACGCTCAGCTGCAAAATATTGACATTTAAAATATTTTTGGTGCCGCGTTTTATATTCGAAGAATATCCTCAGCAGTGCAAGCATGTCGCTGTCACGGGGTAAATCATCCCCCTTAGAAAATCATCCGGGGGATGAAATACCCCGGGGCAAATCATCCCCCCGGATAAAATACCCCGGGGCAAATCATCCCCCCGGATAAAATATCCCAAACACAACTTTAATTAGTGGAATAGTCACGGGGTAAATCATCCCCCCTAATAAATCATCCCCCCCTACAATGTGACAAAGGTATCATCCATCTAGCCATCACAAAGTAATTTTTGTTTATTGGATATGTTTCTGAGATGCAACATAAGACTGTTGCAAGAATGTATGATAAATCGCGAAACCGCCAATCGACAAGGAATTTAACGCTGAATAAAACATAGTCATTTAAGAGTGTAGAACACACCGTTTTGTTGAGTTAAAAGTTAAAAGTTAGTATAAATTTGTTCCATCGGTCAGGCATGTACCTAAACCTAACCTACCTCACTCTAAAGTATTACCAAACTGAGCAACCGTACGCTTGCATTCTTTGAAGGCTAGTATTATTAACCCTTTCATACCCAGAGGATCATGGGAGATACCACATGATGAACTATCATATAGGTATGGGGCTATGCAGCTTGACTAGTCTATTCTAGTGACACGATCTTTGTGTTAAACCCTGAACCGGGGGACTAATGGACGTAATAAGAGATGCGCAGAGCGCTAGCAAAGATTGTGACCGTCGCCTAAGTTTCCCAGTTTAGCGAATAACGCCTAGCTTCGAGCTAGGTTTTTACAAGTCAATGGCCTGAAAATCACTCAATTGACAGGTCCGTTTCGCCCCAGGCGGATGGGGAAACCACAAAGCCTACACGGCCTGACTACGACCGGCAACTAACTAACTAGGTCTTATAAAACCTGCGCCTAGAACAACAGCATGAAGTTGAGCAATTTACTGACACGGAAAAGACAACGAAAATCAATTACAGAGCGAGGGCATAAGTTGGAACAGAGACATTATAAAAACGGGGAAAAACTCAGTCGCTAAAAATAACGTGTGCGCACCTCAGAAATAATCCCCAATACTCGTGCCACACGTGCCTTCCCGATAATTTTGGTCCTTGGCAGAGAGAGAGGAAAATGACCACACTTCTTGCTGGTCAACAAGCCAAGGGTCTACACCGATGAAAAAACAAGTTACTACGAAGTCAGTTTTGAAACTAATATCTTTTCCCCGCAGACTTTACATAGCAAATATAAAAGCCCTACTGTATGTGTATAATTTTCCAACAATTTGGCAATGTGCAACTTTAGAATTTAAAGAACAAATCATATAATTTCTGTAAACATAATGAAACAACTTTAGCTCCTGGCTTGGCTTGCTGCCACGTGGAACTGTTTTATCAGCAAAGGCATTGCAAAGCCAGTGCTCCACGTGATCTATACACAAAAGAGAAGCATGAATATGATGAAATAAACATTGCCAAACTGCGTTTTTGATGTGCGCGTGTTGTTGGTGTGAATTTTAGATATAACGAGACTATTTCTCATCGTGGAAATGTTAACCTCGTACAGCACCTGTTCGGCCATTCACAACATTTGAACGGTTTTTATGGAGAATTGTAGGTCTTCGCATTTGGCCGGCAATTTTTAGTCCTACTACCGCGTTATTCGCTAAACTGGGACACTTAGGCGACGGTCAAAATCATTGCTAGCGCTCTGCGCATCTCTTATTACGTCCATTAGTCCCCCGGTTCAGGGTTTAACACAAAGATCGTGTCACTAGAATAGACTAGTCAAGTTGCATAGCCCCATACCTATATGATAGTTCATCATGTGGTACATATGTCCCATGATCCTCTGGGTATGAAAGGGTTACTAATACTAGCCTTCAAAGAATGCAAGCGCACGGTTGCTCAGTTTGGTAATACTTTAGAGTGAGGTAGGTTAGGTTTAGGTACATGCCTGAGCGATGGAACAAATTTATACTAACTTTTAACTTTTAACTCAACAAAACGGTGTGTTCTACACTCTTAAATGACTATGTCTTATTCAGCGTTAAATTTCTTGTCGATTGGCGGTTTCGCGATTTATCATACATTCTTGCAACAGTCTTATGTTGCATCTCAGAAACATATCCAATAAACAAAAATTACTTTGTGATGGCTAGACGGATGATTCCTTTGTCACATTGTAGGGGGGGATGATTTATTAGGGGGGATGATTTACCCCGTGACTATTCCACTAATTAAAGTTGTGTTTGGGATATTTTATCCGGGGGGATGATTTGCCCCGGGGTATTTCATCCCCCCCGGATGATTTTCTAGGGGGGATGATTTACCCCGTGACATCGCAACAAAATCTGTCAAAATTAGCTGACCTACTCGCAAAACGTACTTGTTAAGTTACTGATACTGTTATTTAATATATTATTCTGGACTGATTTTTTCTGAAACTTACGGATTTAACATAACGCAATAAATAAATGTATGTTTTTTATTCCACAAATCATAACCACGATACCAAGTTTCCGTCAGTGATCACAGTTCTAGGTGGTTCAAATATGTACAGTCAGAATGTCTTTCTAATTTTGTGTCAGAATGGATCGCAAAGTTTTAGTTCAATTTTTGGCTGTGTTGGTTTGATCGGGCACGCTTCGGCGTTGCATGGTTTGCAGATATTGCGACGGTTTTATGACAAATTCTTGGCAGCAAGTGTCCCTTGAGGTTTGTCCGGATATACTTAAGAATGGCTGAAAGGGCAACATTATCCCGGGACAAGCGGCACCACAAACTTTGACTTTGACCAAATTATCTGGCATTCTTCTGTAAGTGACTAGGGGATTCTTTGCCCCATTTTTACCATTCTTTAAAGGCTGATTAAGACCGGCCAAGCCTGGATAAAAAGACAAGCCGGGAGGCACAAGTAGGGCCAGTAAGACCAGAGCACAAATAATTAAATGCATCATTCTTGGAACGTGGAACTAAGGACTAAGATGTCTGAAAAATAAAATGTATTGACCATTATGGGCTGTGAAAAATGTGAGAAATGAACGTTTGATTGGGTGAAGTTGTCATTATATGTAGGTATTAAGTAGGGCAAAAAAATTAAGCCAATTTCATTGAAGTTAAAGTTAAAGTAAGTCCAAAATCACTGACTTTTATATAACTTTTTTAAAATAACTTTTATTTAAAGTAAGGGTATTTTTATTTAAGTTAAAGTTAAAGTTAGAGTTTCACCCCTAACTTTTTTAGTTTAAGTTAAAGTTAAAGTTTAACTTTTTTGCCCTAGTATTAAGTAGCATAGATGTTCACGCTGCTAATTGAACAAAGGGCGAACAGAGGTAAAATTTATTGTAAAAATGATGAAAGTTAGTAAAATAAATATATAGTGAAAAATAGTAAAAATAAAACAGTAGGAGATATGTACCAAATCGTATATTAAACATTATTTTATGGTTACATTAGCTTCCATTTAGCGGCCCTTCAAAACGTCACTTTTAACAAGAGTGTACCCTGAATAAGAAGAGTATGACAATCTACCAGTTCCTGGCCTGGGTCCGAATGACATCCTGCGACCATTATTTCCAAAAACAGGCCACTAATTGGACCATGGTAGTAACCCTTCCACAGATTAGACCCCGGTCCTACACTTGGCAGGGGTACCCCACCCCACAAACCCGACCTCGGTCCAAAACGTGGCAAGGTATCCCATCCCCCTCTCAAATTAGACCTTGAGTTAAAACATAGGGGCTGCCCGCCCCCCATAAAAAGGACCGTGGTCCAAAACTTGGCAGGGCGCAGAAGGATTGGTAGTGGGTACCCCCCGCCCCACAAATTGGACCTTGGTCCAAAACGTGGCGGGGTTACACCCCGAGGTTTGAAAATTGACCCAAGTGCCAAAGCAACGAAATTTCGCTACAAATGCAGTTTTCAGTCAGTCAGAGCCCTGTTGGGCTTGGGGCTACTCATCCGCATCTTTTAGGTCGTTAGGTTTCCAACCCAAATGTAGGGGGATACTCCTGCCGTTCTTGGGTTGTCGACACAAATCTGCGGGAGGGGGAGATACTCCTGTCAAGCTTGGACCGGGGTCTGATTTGTGGGGGGTACCGTTGTCACATTTTAGACCGGGGCCGGGTTTGTGGGCATGTAGGGGTAGAGGGGGGGTACCCCTGCCAAGTGTTGGACCGGGGTCCAATCTGTGGAAGGGGTACTATGGTTCAATTTGTGGCTTGTTTTGGGAGATATGGTCGCAGCTCGGACCCAGGCCAGAAATTAGTAGTGTACTCTTCTTATTTTGCACTCTTGCTTTTAATAATATCATATGAGTAAAAGTTACTAGATGAATAGTATTTAGATATCATTCATATGTCTAAAGTAGTAATATTCATAGACTACATTTTGGCCAAAATGGCATCTCTGCACGCAATTCGGTTTAATTTATAATATAAATAACTGCACTGAGCAAGGTAATAGGTGTGTCGTTTCAAAATTCATTTACCCTGGTCTAGGTGCATTGAACTCTCCAAAACCAAATGCCTGCGAACACAAATTATTAATCAGCAAAACACTTTACAGCATATATATGTAATATTTTTACTATATATATATATATATATATATATATATATATATATATATATATATATATATATATATATATATATATATATATATATATATACATATATATATAATATATATATACATATATTATGATTATGTTATGTTATTATTATTATTAATAATAATAATTTACAAGTCTAGTGCGTCTAGTTTAGACTAGTTAGACTGATACAGTATTTATCTTAGTTTAGTCTATTTTATGTTACATGATTTAAAGATGAACAAAAAAATTTTTATTTTTTTGCCTCAATTCAATTGTTTTGGGATTTGATCACCCATGGTGTGATCTGTACAATTAGCCCCTTTTAGGAAAAGTTTTCAGGGGCCATAACTTTCCATATGGTAATGGTACAATTATGATTTTAACGTCATTTGAAAGGAAATTGTTAGAGCTTTCAAATGATGGGGCACATGACCCTGTGACGTGACGTTTAGCGTACGTCAAAATTTAGAAAGTAAAATTTGGACTTATTTTCAGAAAGTTGCGCCATCATGTGATGTCATTTGAAAGCGCTAAAAATTGTTTTTCCAATGACGTAATAGTCATCTTTCTAAGATGTTCCTAGCTTAAGCTGTGGCCATTTTTGTAGTTAACCTCCAGAAATAACTAACTACAAAAATGGCCTGTCGCGGAGGATTCTGCGGAGGAAAAATAACTCCATTTTACGCCCTTTTAAACTCAAAGTCACAGCTTAGCAGTGTAGTATGAAGCATTAACGCTTCTTTTAGACATTTTGATGAAACAGATGCTAAGTACCGTGGTTTAAGTAACAACGTTTAAACGTTGTTCTTAGCAACAGACAAATAACTCCATTTTACGCTGCGTATAACTTTGGAACCAAGCGACTGCCCGAGATTCGAACGCTAAACGTCATAATGCCACACATTGTTCTAACTGATACTTCAATGTGGAGTTGAGAGTTTCATTATCATTATGAATAGGATAGTATAAGTATATTAATTATTGTTATTATTATTTATTATTACAAGTCTAGTGCGTCTAGTTTAGACTAGTTAGACTATATAGTATTTATCTTAGTTTAGTCTGCTTTATGTTACATTATTTAAAAATGAACTTTTTTGAAATGAATTTTTCAACTTTTTGCCTAAATTCAATTGCTCAGAGATTTGATCACTCATGGTGTGATCTACACAATCAGCCCCTTTTATGAATTTTGAGGGGCCATAACTTTTGGTACGGTAGTGGTACAATAATAACTTTAACGTCATTTGTGAGGAAATCGTTAGAGCTTTCAAATGATGGGTCACATGACCCTGTGACGTGTCGTTTAACGTACGTCAAAATTTAGAAAGTGAAATTTGGACTTATTTTCAGGAAGTTGCGCCATCATGTGATATTTCATTCGAAAGCGCTAAAAATTGTCTATCCAATGACACAATTTTCATCTTTCTACGATGTTCTTAGCCTAAGCTGTGGCCATTTTTGTGGTTAATCTTCAGAAATACCTAACTACAAATGGCCTGTCGCGGAGGATACTGCGGAGGAAAAATAACTCCATTTTGCGCCCTTTCAAACTCAACGTCACAGCTTAGTAGTTTAGTATGAAGCATTAACGCTTCTTTTAGACATTTTGATGAAACAGATGCTAAGTACCGCGTTTTCAGTAACAAAGTTTAAAAACGCTTAGCAACAGACAAATAACTCCATTTTACGCTGCGTATAACTTTGGAACCAAGCGACTGCCCGCGATTCGAAAGCTAAACGTTAAAGTGCCACACATGGTTCTAACTGATACTTCAATGTGGAGTTGAGAGTTTCATTATCATTATGAATAGGATAGTATAAAGTATATTAAATCATTATGAATAGGATAGTATAAAGTATATCAATTATTTATTATAACAGTTATTATTGTTACAAGTCTAGTGCGTCTAGTTTAGATTAGTTCGACCAGATCAGATTGATTCAAGTTGAATCGAGTTCATTTATTATTTCATAAATTTAGCCAATTTAGTATGAATGCAAGTATTAGCAATTTGATTACACACGGTGCACGCTGTGTAGTCAGCCCAGCCCTTTTTGGAAGTGTTTTCAGGCATCATAACATTTTGATACTGCAAAAATTTTAACGTCGTTTATGAGGAAATTGTCAGAACTGTCGAATGAGGGGTGACTTGAGGCGGCGACGTCACATGACCACAAAATACTTTTGATAAAAGTAGGCCGTTTCTGACTAGTTACAGTTGGATATATTAGTACCCATTCAGATTTTACTGCTCAATGCAATATCGAAATTACGTAGCTACTCACTATTCAGAAACGGCTTATTTTTTAATTTTAAATCAATTTCGAATCTGTTGATTGAAACTTGATTAAACACACGCTGAGTCAAATTTGAAAAATCTGACCACGCTAGTCAACCGAAGAATTACACTGTGAAGCTTAGAAAGCAGCAGCTTCTTGAAGCTGACTGCAGTCACCTTTAAAGGAAAGGGCTGCAGCCTCAAATGCTGACAGCAGTCACCTTTCAAGGGACTTACTGTTTACGCAGCTCTCAATCAATATTTTGCTTGAAAACTGCCACCTACCACAGGAGAACGGCCAAAGCCGAAATCCCGTGGGTTGAACTGCGACCCTTCCTCCTAGAAGGCCGCAGTTCATAAAAATAGCAAGCCGTCAAATTAGACGGCTTGCTGGTCAGTCAAGATTGACGATTTTCGCATTTTTCTGCCCCCTTTTATACTAATTTTTCCTGCTGCGCCACAGCGCAGCAGGCTTCTTTAGAATGAGGTGTCGGAAAAATAACGTGTAACTAAGTGAGTTATGTGTGCGCGTCTTTGTGTGTTTTCATCTGTGTGATTGTGCATGTCTGTGTGAATGTAAGTGTGTGTTTAAAAAGTGTCTGCTGTGTTGACATTTATTGTCTATCTCGTGCTATTTTACTAACTACCTACGTACGTAAATACGTATACACAACTGTTAAAGATCATACGTACATTTAACAAAGCTCATTTGCATAATTATTTCCTATGATTATGTCTAGACAAAATTCAAAGATAGTAGTTAATACAATCTTGCATTGCTAAGTTGGACGACGTGTCATACATTCATCCGTCTCACAGCATAGTAAACTTGCAGTACGATTTCACATCACACAGGCTCATTTTGATATTATATTTCATAGTATTCACATAATCTCATACAGTGAACTTGCAGTAAAGTCTCAAATCTCACAGGCGTCATATTGATATTTTATCTCAAATTATTTACATAGTCTCAAATTGTCCACCTACACTAATTTTGAATAAAAAAGCAGTTAGTCATAGGCACAGTGTCACAAGCTAGCCTACTATTTAACGGAAGTTAGGTCAAATAACAATGCACTATTATGCAAGCGCTATTACTAGCAGCATTTGTGAATGGCAACATAAGTGCACCCCATAACAAATTTAAGCGCATATGAGCTGCAAAAAAATGGCACAAGTGAATCGTCAGCTGATATATTTTATACCAATAAGCAGATGTCAAGGATTTGTGGACGAAAGGTTGACCCAGACGTACAAAAAATATTGGAAATGGTTAGCATGGCAACGGGGTTGCAGCAAGTTATGTCAGAGAGCAATTAGTTTATTGCAATTATTGGTGTGTATAGCGATTTTTTGATCTGGTTCAAAAACAGTGATTTTTGATTCTCTCAGTAAATTGACTGGTTATTAAAAAACTGGGGGACATGCCTGGGGATTTTAAACATCAGATAAATGAACAAATAACTGGGAACGCAAATAGAAAACAAAAGGCGATAGATGGATGGATGGATAAAGGATGCTGAACATTTTTGTGTCAGTCATTGGCTACAGAGATGCAACAAAGAACACAAACTGTTCGGGCCCGACCGCTAATGTGAAAACCTTTAATTCTTTGTCTGAAACTGGTGATTGCTTTGGTCGATATAAAAGTAATCAGACTGAGTCAATGACAAATAGTGCTACTGGTTCTGCGGTACAGCGGAAGTTTAAGGCGTTATTGAAAGTGTTGTAAGCAAGTTTGGCAGAAAGCAGAAGTCTGCCGGTAAGTAAATGCACTGCACAGTCATTTGTTGACATTGATATTGCTTCATACAAGGGACCAATACGCAGGTAAAGCTCTGGCAACTCATTATTTTTACAGCATAAACGACACTGTGATGGTTTTAACTAGGATACTACCACAGGTGCAACATTGGAAAACTGCAAGCTTTAGTTAGGCGGGGTAGGTAAGCTCTCCCTCCAACCTGACCCCGCTACCCCCTCCCCCCAGATCGGCTTTCACCCTTCAAAATGGGCAAAATTTTTGAATACTCACTCGTGTAGCAGCCCCCTTCGGTCGACGACTACCGTGGCAAATATTCTTAGCTGCACATGTGTGGTTACAGTACATAAAGCTTGTAACTGTCAGCTATTAATTTATAGTTACATCGTGCAAATGAAAATTTGCTGCGCAGCAGGTTTTGGTTCACCAAGTGAAAATATAGCTTTGATATTTCCAGGCCCATTTTGCATTAGGCTTTGCTTGTTAAACTAATTTGCATATCTATAGAGTTTTGGAACAATTCTATTGGCTGGAAAAGGATTACAAATACCACGTAAAATTACAAAGATGATCGATCTTTGATATTATGAAAATCAAAAAGAAAAAAATAAGAAAATTGCATCAGCCCAGAATCGAACCGGGTACCACTGGTTCGCCGTAACAAGTTACGTAGAAACCACACGCTACTCCACTGCGCCACCGGTGCTTCTGAAAATTTGCGTTTAAAACATCGTTAAATAGGTAGGTTTCTGCGGTGATTTAATGAAGTTGGTAAAAAGAATTTGAAAGTTTTAAAATTTGAACCAATTTTGACTAATGCGTATAAGTGTGTTAAGAGGCATAACTTGCTCTTTTTTTTGGTATACTCAAAACCGAATTATTATATTTATCATTTTGCTTAGGATAGTTTATATCCTATTAAATATCCTATTAATTATTATTATGTTATATATATATATACATAGTATTATGTATAAATATATATATATATATATATATATATATATATATATATATATATATATATATATATGATGAGTAAAATTATGGCAGTTAGACCTTTTGAAAGTTACGCAGAGCGTCTCTTTAGGAAAAACACTGGTCATGAAGAAAATTTTTGCGTATGACAGAAAATAAACTTTAAAATTTAGCCTCAGGAACAGACTATGCTGTTACCGTGAGCTGTGAGTGAACTCTACTGGGATCCACTTATTGAAAAAACTACGGTGCATTGAAATGATGTAGAGTTTCTTGTTCAACAAACCGGAAGCTTACAAACCTCTTGGAATGTGTTATCACTATACTATACGTTATCACTATCACTATACTGTAAGTTCGTGCTATAACCATAGATGCACATAGGGAGGGGTAAGGGCATATCCACCCCTCCCGTAGGTCCTCAGGTGTGTCGGTACGCCCCTTCACCTCAAACACCAGGTACCCCCCTCAATCCCCCATCCCCCCTCTGATTGCCGAAAGAGTGTGCCAAAATTGAGTAAAAATTGAGTAAGAAATCGAAAAAAAGTGCAAAATAGTTGCGGCTTTTGCCGGAAATCAAAACAAAATCAGGACCACCCTCCTCTCCGCCGAAGTCTGGCACCCTCCCCTCCTCGCCGATTGCTTCCGCGCATCTCTGGCTATAACGAAACCAATCCTTAATTCAGTTGTCGGTTCATTCAGATCAGTTTTACTAGCATATGACATATGATAACGGAGATTAAAATTTATGAAAATAGGCTGCCCTATATCTCATCCTTTTCGAAACAAGCCGCTGTAAACAAACTTAAAAAATTAACTGACACACTCTGCATATATATACTCGATGCTTTAAATTCTAACCGAAATCAAATTAAAGTTTTGACTCCCACATGAAACAAAGCACTCAAGACGACGCGTGGTTGGGATTCTATGAACAAAAGATGTTTGCGTAAACTGAAGCTTAGAGTTAATGGCACAAGTGATTGTTGAGTTTTTACGAAAACATTACAAGTTGAAATTAAAAATTTACAACTTAATGCCACCTTCAGTGTTAATTTAGCAAACCTAATGCGTCAGCAGTCAACATCAGAGATTGGCGCTAATTTTGGTTGTTGTATTAGACAGCGAAAGGTTAAAAATGTCGCAAGCAGATTTAATTAGTTTTCAGTAAGCGATGACGTTATAAATACAACAAAAACATTGACTAAATTGGCAACATGCACTCTCAAAAGGTGACACACATAATAATAATATAAATCGTACATACGTTTAATGTTACGGTTGCCACACATATTCACAGCGGACTAATTTAAGTATCACTTGTTCACTTGTATATGTTGTGCACCATAAGCAACAAAAGCAAAATTTTTATAAAAGTACATAAAAGGGGGAGGGTTAGTGACAGCAGATTCACTATTTGCTGTCTAATGCGCAAATGAGCAATACCTCATGCATTTTTCGACATTAAACTTTTAGTAGTAATAGTAGAAGATTCGGCACGTGCAAAGTGGGTTACCTTCCTGCCATGTACCCACTAGCACCAAGCAAATATCCAACGCGACCGCTTCTTGCAGAAGAAGCTTATTAAGCCGTCCATGGTTTACAAGACTTTTAATTTTGCGCGGCCGCCTCAGCGCCCGTGCACCCTAATTTCAGTTAATGCACTGAAACTGAAAATGCATGTAAATCATGCTCAGTTTCAGTGCAACACTGAAGCCTGCTGGAATGACCAGCTGTGACTTGTGTGCAACTCGCAGCGCGTACGTTGTGTGTGTATGTGTGTGTGTGCGTGTCTCTGCATAACAATCGACAGTGGCAGATTGAAAATCGATTATCTGCAATATCGATGCTTTTGAATTACTTTCAAGGCAATTCTTCCTGGGATGCTCTTAACAATACATTTAGTTACTAGTTTAATCGAATCACCCAACGGAGCTGTTGCCTAACGGTTAAGCCGTGTGTGTGACTGCGAACCACGGGATAGGGGGTTCGATTCCCATCAGCTCTAAAATTTTTGCAATTTTTTCTGACTTCGAAAGCAGAATAATGGGGTCTGGGTAAAATCCAGCCCCAGCCCCAGCCCCGGCCCCAGTCTTCATCGTGTAAGACTAGGGTTTTTTATGCAGGTTGTGACCGGTCGTGGGTTTTTGCCCGTCATCTGTCTCTCATGGATTGCACTACTTCTACTCAATGGCCACAATGCCGGTTACATTTCGAAACCCCGCAGGTCAACCGGGGCTACTTTGACCAAGGGTCAACTCTGACCAAGCTGTCAATTTTTTCATTTGAAGACAACTATTTCAACAAAACTGCATGTTATGGCTATCCTCTATATGTCTATAAAAACTACATCATCTGGTGCACACTTTGGTGCATTTTGTAGCCACTCAGCTAATACATAGCCTATGCTACGCTAGCCGAAACTCAGGGCATTTTCAATCCACATATTTTTTCGAAAACCTGGAAAATTTCAATGGAGTCGTGTATCCAGTTATTATCGGGCTCACCTACGTAAAAAAAGGTGCTCTTTAAAATGATATAAAACTTGTTTTGTACCTATGGCGCATTTGCTAGTTAGCGTGATTGGTCAATGTTACCCCGTTTTGGTCAGTATTGCCCCACTCTCGGGGCAACTCTGACCGGGTAACTTTGACCATCAATTTTTCGTTATAACTGAAGGAATATAGATACTACAGGCATATCCTTTCTGGTCAGCTATGCCCCGTAGTAACCCCATGCCGTGGCAAAACAAGAAGTTAATATGTTAATGCTAACCATAGTTACGATGAGCGAAAGTTTGATTTTGGTCAAAGTTGCCCCGGTTGACATTTCGTTGGAGAATGCATGGCATACAAGTATACAACAAAGTCATAATGAGCGTTTTTGACTCGCAACCACAAACTTACCCTCAATCGTGCAGAGTAACCTCCTCAAAAGCCTCAGTCGCCGCGCGTAAAATATATAAACCTATAATGTATGTTCACACAGACACTTTCAAAGATGATTTTGCATGTTGCCTAATAATATGGCTATCATGCGAACATCAAAACTTTCAGACTTATCAGTGTTACGTACTTTAATAGTTCCTTTTCTAGAAAGGACAAAAACTTTTTACCTCTACTATACTAGTTATTACACCGACATTTTTTAACTTTCCCTTATTTTATACTTTATATGTAGAATGAACTTCTTTTCTGCACTTCTATTAGGAAATAACTAAAATTAATTTTTATAATTTGTAACCCTAATTTGTACAATTAGTTACCAATTTACAAAATTGTCTCAAAAATTCGCTAACGCCAGTTCAATTAGTCCCAATACTGGCGAATTTCTAATAAACACACATTTCCCCTGACAAAGAATATGTTGTACACACTAAGTTAATTATCATGTATCACTCAAATGAAATTTGGATCACCTAATTTATCAACTAGGTCAGGCAAAAGCAGACTGTTTGACAGCCTCAGTTCCACAAGTGTAACTTGCCGTCGGCGGTTGCCGCTAACGCTTTGACATAGTTCATGTTCATGTACGTACATTCCGTTGTTTTTCCTGTTCCTGTTTCAAAAGTCACCACAGCACAGCAGATTTTACTAATTATTTAGAATGCGAAAAATTTCACTATGAGCCAGGCTGTGTCAAAATGCGTCCGTGCATGAAATGATATGAAAATGAATGGTTTGTGAAAAAGACTTAGAACGGGTTAATTAACGTAATTGGGTTAATAAACTTTCTACTGTTATGCGAGAACTACTGACTTCGACTGACTCTATTAACGATCACTTCACCTTAGGTTCACTATCAACACAATACGAACAATGCAAAACATACGTTGCGAACAGGGTGTGACGTTTAGGTACTGAATGCTTTATACTGCGGCAATATAACAGATCACTGACTTTATCTAGCTTTCCTGACTATATCGGATCTCTCAACTCAACTCAGCTCAGTGGGGTAGCAGAGGTTAGAAATGTTTTTGCGGGGGCTCCACCCTTCGAAAAGGGAACCGAGTAGCTACGGAAGACTAAACTACAGAGATCCGTTTAGGTCACCTATGGATCCTAGTCCAACCTCGTAGTTAAGCTCAGTACCTCTGTTGGCTAACTCAGTCAAAATGCTTACGATCGCCGAAACGTACGTAAACACAAATACAATATGAAAACACTAACAGTACTACCTCCACGGCGATCGTGTTTACCTATAGTTCTATTGATCTCTCACTGACAGAAACACACCCTTTAATTTTGACTAAGTTCTCGCTAACTCTCAATCAACGTGTATGAAACTCAAAGTTTGCCTCTCCTATAGCTTCTACTTAAACTTCTACCTGAGCAACTGGTTACAGGGGATTTAAACTGCTCGGACAAGCTTTTCGTGCTCTGCCCGTCGTGATTCGGGGGGGACACCAAGGCCGAGGATAACTAGGAACTTATACCCTGTTTCAGATGCCTAGCTCAACTCTGACGCCTGCTTTTTCGGTGTCAGGGGGACACTAGCGGATCAACACCCCAAACGCTATCTCAGCAATAAAACTTTCCTGTTACTTTTTGACTAACAACTCGAACTTCACTCAACACTAACAACTATGTGCGACCGGTGTAACTGTACGTAACCTGCAAGAAATAGCACAACACAACCTAACAGACAATCGTAGCTGAACTTCTACAACCTAAATAACCCGCGTAATAGGCACAAAACTACCGATTTCGGAACGGACATACAACTCAACCTGAAAACTTTAACTGGAACTGGCACTCTTCTAGCCTGACCCTGTATAGGCTAGATCGGTCTCTGAGTCTACTAGGCAACTCAATAATCTACTGGTTCTGCTGCTACTGATCTACCTTTTAGGGTCAGCCTAGGGCACAACTATGACCACACCAGCTACTATAACAACTAACGGGTTAGGCCGGATGAGCTGAGCTGGATTGGCGCCACTGACGGACCCGGGTGGAGCGGAGCGAACGGACGGCACGGGTGGACGCAGCGGCGGCAGCGGGAGCTGGACACACGGGAGGACGACCACGGCAGCAGGCGGCAACGCGGATACGGGGTGAGCGGCTACCGGCAGCGGAAGGGCAGCACAGCGGACTGGACGACCAGGGGGGCTGGAGGCGAGAGCACGGACCGGGGGGTACTCGCGACGGACTGGAGCACGGAGGGGGGCACGACGGCGCACGGGCGCAGCCGAGGGAACAGGGGTCAGAGGCGCGGGGGAGCGCGGCGGGACAACGACCGGGGGGCTGAGCGACACAGTTAGACCGGGCGCGGATGCGCACGGCACGGGAGACACGGGGGGAGAGACGTGAGCCGGACGGCCGACTGGGGAACAATGAGCACAGGAGGGTGGGCGCTGAATGGCGCGGCAGTAATACACTAAGGGGCACTATAAGGCCCGCTGAAAGAAATGGCAAAGCGCTGGGGGGCGCTACAGACAGAGTTCACGGGTGGCTGGAAAGCCGGCAGAAGGTCACACGGAGTCGGTTTTGGAGTTATTTCGTTTATTGGACGCCTAAACAAGGCAGGAAATACAATGGGGCAGACAGAGCAAGGAAATGGGTAAGGGCAAAAAGAGAGCAGGGGAGCAGGAGAGCAAAGTTCAGGACCGACCGTCCTCTAGCAGAATTTTATACCGACTCCTTGAGCTAATGGGGGGAATTTTCGGCTTTTCTTTGTGTTGCTTTGTCGGGATCCACCGATCCCGAATCTAACCAATCACGTTTGGCCATTCTTAGGCCCACCTACCTAAACTTTCGCCTAAATCCACTTAAGGGCTGGGGGGTCGGGGGCTGCTGGCCCTCACACCTTGATTCCTAATTCCTTCTAATGGCCCTTGATTCTTGGTGGGCCCAGATATCATAAATTTTCTGCTCAACGCTGTAGGCCGACCAGGTAACTTAAACACTTGAGTTACGGTATTATGACAGAATTGGGAAAAACATAAACCGCGAGACGAAAAAGGAGAAAAAGGGGGGAAGTGGGGGGAAAGGGAAAAAGATGACTAAAAACCGAATCATTACTTAACCACGTCATTAATATTACGTGTTACTAGATTATATACTTCGTTACATGTTATGTGAACTTAAGACTTAGTTGATGTATTTAATTATTGTGCAATATGGGCTGCAGACCCATTCAAAACTTGACGTGTGCAACTACCGTAATCCTTCAGTTACAATTGTAGTTTTCAACTACAATTTTAGGCTCTCTTTTTTCCCGACATACAAGCACATACGTTCACAAAAACTGTTCAAAAAAGAGTTCATAAAGTCCGGCTGAAAACACTGATTAAAAACATACCAAACATTACTATAATATTACTACAAATTGTCATTTACTAATACATCACAATTACGTCACAATTCGGTCGTCTTTCAGCTCACTTCTACTGTCAACCTGGACTCAAACCTCCGATATAACTTCAAATAACTTTAGTTATATTACTCCGAATAACTTCAGACTTTCTGCAATTACTCACTACTTTATGCTCTACAATTCCGTATAATTCATGTTCCACAAGACCAAAAGATTACTTAGTTATTAATCGCTAAACTTCGCTTATTACTGCCTTTTTAGCTTCCAGCTAGCTCGCCAATATCTGGGCTAATGCTATGGCTTAGCCCAGATATTGTTTACCAACAACTATCCGGCTAGCTTCTATACTCTCAGGGGGGACTTCCAAATCACGGCATAAGACTGGTTAATTACTGATTAAAACTCACGACCCTCAGACCATACGGACAAATAATGATACGGACAATTATCACGAATACAGGGACAATATTACTATACGACAAACGGCTTCAATTATAGACAGGGAGCACAAGGGAAAGGGGACGGATACTGGCTTAGGACATTATTACTTACTATTCATGCTGATTACTGCTTCCTTCGATGCTTATACTCGTACTATACTTCAGGGGGGACTTAGGACTTCTATAACTGACGATTAACCGAATCAGGCGCTCTCGTACGGACATAGGGGGGAGATTGGGGGTTTTGGGAAATATGCAAAATGGGGATTCCGCCTGAGAGTGTGGCCTCATTCTGCGCCACGTCTGATCGCTAAACTACGTACTAAACCGAGCAAGTAGCTCACTTCTTGCAGCTACCACCAAAATCGTTCAAAACCTGTATCAATCAGGGGGCTCGTTAACCCTGTTTTATTACATAACAAAAATAAAAAACTAAAAAAAAAAAAAAAAAACAAAAAAAAAAAAAAAAAAAAACAAAAAAAAAAAAAAAAAAAAAAAAAATAAAAAAAAAAAAAAAAAAAAAAAAATAATAAAAAAAAAAAAATAGCATGTAAAATGTACATAGGTAAAAACAATAGTTCGTTGCAATGTGCAATCGAAAACGTGAATAATCATTTTTATAAATAGAGTGATAATGGTGAAAATAAGTACGCAGCCTTTACGTAAGGCACTTTCAACAGCTGCAATACCAACACTTTCAAACTCAATCATTTTAAGCCCGGTTGGCTCAGATGGTAGATCTTCTTGTATCTACTGAGCATCTGATTTCGAATCAGAAGGTCGGTGGTTCGAAGCACCCCGGGCTTACTGTTTTGATTTCGCAGAGTCCTGATTTCTGTCCTTCGAAATTGCATTTGCACTGTGAGAGCGACCTACCTACCTATCCAGCGTTATTTAACGTAGGAAATTCGACCTACCAGAAATTACATAGGATTTAGAAAATCTGAATATAGTATATACGCGGCCCTAAGGGGGCCGCGTAAAAACGATAATACCATTTGTTGATTATTTATTAGTCTACAATTGCAGAATTTAGGACAATAATATTTAGATTTAGGACGGTCTAGAATAATGCTTGAAGTTGAAAAAATAGTATGGATGGATCTATTATAATTTGCTTGTTAATTTAAAACTTCATGAGGGCAACGATTTTCCTGTTCGCATCGCAATGCTGATTGCTGACAGGTCTTTATGACGCTTCTTGCAGGGCACTTTGTGGGTGTTCTTACATCTTTCTTCTTGTTGATATACCTATTGACCACCTTATTATAAAAGTGAATAGGTTAGTTTCTGGTTGCAGGTTTCTAAACTTTTGATCCAATCTCGTTTTTGTGAAAAGGCCCTTAAACTAAATTCGTAATTAGAACAAAATTTAAAACAACCGGGTCAAGAGTGCATAATAGGACACTCGATCAATTCCTGGTCTGGGTCCGAATTACATCTTGGGACCATTATCTTCCAAAACAAGCCACGAATTGGACCATCATAGTACCCCTCCACAGATTGGACCCCGGTCCAACACTTGGCAGTTGGCAAGGGTACCCCCCACAAATCAGGCCCTAGTGGTCAAAACGTGGGGGGGGGTACCCAGTATCCACCCACAAATTGAACACCGGCCCCAAAACTTGGTAGGGGTACCCCCCAAATCATACCCCGGTTGAAAACGTGGCGCGGTAGCCCTCCCACATTTTGGACCTCGGTCTGAAAAATGAACCTAGTGCCACATCACCAAAATTTTGCTCCAAATGCAGTTTTCGGCCAATCCAGAGCCCTGTTAGGGCTCTCAAGTCTCAACCTCAACTTTTGGGTTGTTGGGTTGCCGAATGCTGAGTGCTGACTCCCGCGAAGCAGGGCGTACAACCCATTGCATTTGTTTTTCTGTAAGCTTTTGTTGGTTTTTTGAAACATCAAGGGTGGAATGCATAAAGGCAGTCTTAGCTCAGTCTTGCTAAACGCAGTCTAAGGGCAACTCTCTAACCTATGTAATACGTGTGGAATTTTACGTTACAATGTTCTAAATTGCTGAAATAGAACGCCTCTTAGACTGGTTTTAACGTAAGACTTTTTGACTGGTTTTTGGTCACGGACCACGGTGTCACGGTGCGAATTTTCCCCCTGTGAATTTTCCCCCCGGAAAAATTACCCCGGTGCAAATTTTCCCCCCGGAAAAATTACACCGGGGTAATTTTTCCGCTAGGGTCAACTTTGGTCCCAAACTTCAGAACCGGCAGCCGTTCTAGTTTGTGACCTTCTGGACTTCCATAGTCCCATACTGCCTCATCTAGGGGGGATAAAATGGGTCAATTTTTCAACATTCGCAATTTTTATGTTTCTGCGGTAATTTGACCGCCTGAACACGAATCTGAGCGCCATTTGCTTGCACGACTCTCGTGAGAACCTGTGCGACCCTCTCCCCTCCAGGGAACCAAAAGGTCCAGTTTTTGAAATTGAGATTTTGACGTCGCCAGCGGTAATTTGGGTACCTGAACGCAAATCCGGGGTTTACTTTTGTCTGGAACCCTTGCAGACTGGTTCAAATGGGTCAAATTTCAAAATTGACATTTCGATGTTCATAGGGGCAATTCGTGCCCCTGCCTGAAAGTAAATCCGTGGTTTATTTTATTCCAGGATCAACCAATAATGGCCAGTAGGCCACAACCTGGTGTTGACCGGTAAAGAATCCTTTTATATATTCTAGGCCGCGGACACTCTACTCACTCTATTTCGGCAAAAAATTGCGTACATATATATTACCGGCAAAACACGCCATTCGACGCAGATAAACCTATGTACTGCAGGCACAGGCAGTAGAGAACAGGACGATCTTGTTACAAAATAGACCACGGATTTAGGTTCAGGGGCACGAATCGCCCCTATCAACATCAAAATGTCAATTTTAAATTTTAAATGGGTCTAAATGTTTGTTTAGTTAGTTTACATTTAAACGGAGTCCAAGACTTGGACTGGGTCTAATTTGAACGCGCTTTGTGAATCCCACCCATGGGGTCCAGTCCAGAAGACTTACTTGAACGTCCTGTGTTGTGTGTGCCGTGGCACAACTGAACAAGTAGCCCCGAAAAGGGACAGTGTTCCTCCCCAGAGATGTTAACAATATCCAGAGTACACAAGGGAAGAGTAGGTATGGATGGACATTCTTGGGTATATTAGGGCATCTTCTCAAACTAAATCACCTGGATTTGATTAATTATGCAGTTTAACTCAACAGAATAAGATTAATTATGCAGTTTAACTCAACATAATTAGATTGACGTGTAGAACCACAAAACCGTATCATCAACATCTGACCAATTTTATGAATTAAAAGTTTTTTCAATGTTGATTGATTAACGGCGGACTGCACCAAATCGGATTAACTGACGATTAGCTTAAACCGATTTAGCTCAGGCTTAAATTCCTCAAATCGGTTCAAGTCCGCTGCACCAATGAAGATTAACGCAATTGGCGCTTAAGTTTTAGTTGATCAACATACGGTGGACTGCACCAAATCGGATTAACTTAAGTCTGAGCTGGAGCTAAACCTCCAGTTAAATCGATTTAGTTAAATCTGAGCTAAATCGCAGCTAAATTCCAGTTTTTAACTAAAACTTAAGCGCCAACTGCGATAATCTTCACTGGTGCAGCGGACTTGAACCGATTTAAGGAATTTAAGCCTGAGCTAAATCGGTTTAAGCCAATCCTCAGTTAATCCGATTTGGTGCAGTCCACCGATAGTTAACCTAATAAAGTTAGTAATTATCAATAAAAAAACCCGTAGCTAGATTAGCCTGAGGTTTTAACTTTGAAGCCTTTAACTCTGGGAGAAGTCTGAAATCAAAAGACACCATGATCGAGACAACAGATATGAAGATATTCAGTTGCCAGTGTGCTGAAAGGATATAGGAGAGACTTCGTCCCCGTACGCCCTTCCTAAAAATCACGACATGTTACAAAATTACTGACTGGGTTTGTGTTTATGCGCTTTTGCGTTGAGTCTACGTTTGTTTGTGCTGCATGTCTCAATGAAGTCCTAGGTATACTAAAGTATGCTCTGCCCTTCTGCAGGTCTATATTATGTTGCTCTGGAAAACAGTCTCGGTTGTTCGCTGCTATTTTGAGGCTGGCTACACAGATTACGAACCCCTTTCATTAGTTGTTCAATCGGCGATGGTATCCGCTTCGCTTTTGACTGTCAAATGCGGCGGCGAATCCAAGGCCGCACCAAACCACTCTCCCTAGCAAACCCTGCCCATGTCGATTACAGACTGAGCTGTTGCCTGGGATAAGACTAATTTGCATATTAGGCTAGTGCTGTCTGTTCTGCTCATTACCCAATCAAAACAAACATTTGCATATTAGTGCTGTCTGTTCTGCTCATTACCCAATCAAAACAAACTAGTGTGAAAAAACCCGCCTATGTGTGAAAAGCCCTATTGGCTAAACCATATTTCTAATTTGCATATGAACTACTATTGGACACTTCAAATAATAGATGTCAATTTGCAGCTTTTAAATTATCAGGAACAGGTGGGATCAATGACTGGCAAATAAACCATATGAAAAACAGGTTTGTTTCTGTAAACTTTTTCTGTCAGAATAGTTGATTTGTTTTTGTTTTCCTTCAGGTGAATATGTAGTTCGCTTTCCGGCGATCGTTTCAGCAAGGGTTTTAGGTTAAAAATTATCCCAGGTTGAACCGGCTCCCCCCACGTGACAAAAAATACAGCAGGTTTCTGGGGGCTAGGATTACACACTAATTATAGCCCAGACTTTCAATTCTACGCAAGTTTCTGTTATAGGAACTAGAAACTAGAACAAATGTTCCTACTCAGGAACAAAAATACATAGAATAAACCTCGCCCATGCAACGTAGAATGTACCTAGGCAAATCAACAACGAAGTACGTCAGAATGAAAGATTTCAATGTAAACCGGAAATTTAAGCGTGGGTAATCAAGCAGGAAAATTAGAAGTGAGAATAGAGATATTTAAATGGAAGTGCGTAAAGCATTCTGTGAAATGCATAATTACGAGCATATTTCACGAACAAAAGGGTAAGGCTTTTTTCTTTACCTTTATATTCACCGCATTAGGGTCCATTCATTTTCAAACTGCTGCAAACAGATAAAAGGCAAACGGCTGAACGAACGTCCGGACAAAATGAACGGCAAAACGGCCATTCGAATATTCAATTTATACTTTGGTTAGCTACGGCGCATGTCCATTTGCCGTTCAATCTCAGTGACTCAGTTTATGCGGTCGGCCAGTGGAAAACTATTTGAGAAAGCAAATGGACATACGGTTCAACAAGTAATGCCCGCTTCCCACTGCGGTTTAAGGTTTAAGGTGTAAGGTTTATGGTTTAAGGTTAAAGGTTTAAGGTTTATGGTTT
Source organism: Trissonchulus sp. WLG1_4 (assembly GCA_030248245.1). Lineage (NCBI taxonomy): Eukaryota > Metazoa > Nematoda > Enoplea > Enoplida > Ironidae > Trissonchulus > Trissonchulus sp. WLG1_4. The sequence goes on from JASANF010005280.1 coordinate 28,689, forward strand.
AAGGTTTAGCGTTTTATTCACACTGCGGGTTTAAGGTTTAGCGAACGCATGTTGGTGGGCGGAGCTATAATTTCAGCCAATAGAACGCTTGCCCGCCAAAAAGTGTATATTGAGGCGGGAAAATGACAAATTTGAATTTAAAACTGTTCATAGGGGGTGTCAAGCAAGCTAACACGTTCCAACAACCAATGTTCGATCTATTTTGAGTACAAAAACCTCAAGTACATTTAATCTGTGTACATAAAAAATAAATTCGGTATTCAAATGTGAAGTATGTGTTACAAATGTGAATAGGCCTTAAAACTAGTTCTTTTGTCTTTCTATTCAAAACATTTAAACATACGGTCAACCTATTTATAAAGTGTGAGTAGACTTCGCTATGCCTTTGGCTTAGAGATTAGAATAGCTACGAATTTCACGACGGTTGGTTTGGTTTTTGTCCTGTTGGGTTGCGTTTGCTTTGTGTATTGCCCCAATTTGCCTATATCTGCCCCATGCCCTGTTTTCTTTGTCAATAAACTTATTTCTACTGGATTTATTGTGTTTTCCTGGTGTTTTTCTAGTAGTTCGACCTTTTACGTAATTTTATGGGTTTAGGGTAGTTTTCGGGTAGTGAACGAGCTACGGCCCTATCTTTCAGCCTAGGACGGAGACACTTCGGTTCGGACTTGGAATCTAGACCATAAGTATTTCACATGGCGAGGCTGCCAGTCCGAATGTCGACGTCCGGGGCTGAAAAATAGGGCCAAAGTACCTATTTTTCTGGAAAAAGCCCCCCCTAGGCGTTATGCTGCCCAAATTTTACCGAAATCTCAGACTTTGTTCTAACCCCCCCCAACGATCTGAAAATGAATTTTCAGGAATTTTCACGCCGTGATTACATCGCAGCGTTCAAAAACCTCCCCCCTTTTCAGGGCACTGGGACAACGACCAAGGTTTCGAACTTTGTTCGAAATTTTGAATCGTTGGCCCGTATCAATGGTGTTCCAATCAGCCCATTTTATGAAATTTTTCAGGGGCCATAACTTTTCATACGAAAGTGGGAGAATAATAATTTTAACGTCATTTGAGAGGAAATTGTTAGAGCTTTCAAATGATGGGTGACATGGCCTTTAACTTGTCGTTAAGCTTGCGTCATAATTTAAATTTGGAAATTTAAACGTTCAAACGCGAATGGTATACGTCAAGTAAAATATCATTCAAAAGCGCCTACTGTTCTGAGTTGAAAGGCGTTAATTTTATGCTTTTACGTTAACGTTGAGGCAAGTTATGACGGTCTGAATATTTGAGAATTAAATGACACTATAGTATCATCTTACATTCGTTGTAGTAGATGTTCGAGCCCAAGAATGTCAGTATGAAAATATTTTCTATTTTTTTCAAACCGGTTTAGCGGTTAAACGGTTTCCTTTACGAACTGACTTTGAGTAGAAAATTTTTTGGCCACGCTGTCAGCTATATGATAACGTAAAAATGACGTTTCTGCGTTGAGCGGATCCTGAGTTATTATTGTAATTATTTTTTAGCAAGAAAGTTTATATAGTATAGTAAGGTAACAAGTTTAGTGCGCAGGGTAAGTCAGGGTCCAGGTAAATAACAGGAAGCAAATACGCGGATCACCAAAAACACAGAAGTTCGAATAAGTTTCTGATAAATAAGTAGCTGGACATTAAGTTCGTAAGTATATAATTCAAATACTTCCGTTGTGTTCAAAAAATGCCAAGTTAAAAATAGAACCCCGGCTGGACTCGAACCAGCGACCAGAGGGGTCAAACGACTCGATGCTAAC